>PVKA01023880.1:0-35003 GCA_004027165.1 Ctenomys sociabilis
GGGGTGTGTGTATGTGTGTGTGTGTGTGTGTGTGTGTGTGTGTGTGTGTGTGTGTGTGTGACTTCCTCCATCAGACAGGCATTGTGGGGAACCCTTTGGGGTAACTCCCTATAGAGAAGCTAGAGGCAAGACCCACCCAGCTAGTCCAGGAGCAGAACATCTTGCCAGAGTGACAGAGCAGATTCACTTCTAAAGGCTGCAGCAAGAAGAAGTAGAGCTCAGCAGCCAGACACAAGCAACAGTCACCTGGACAAGCTTGAACTTGGTAGACCTAGACCTGTTGCTAAGGTAATAACTGCACCAAAGGTCTTTTCCAAAGGTCAGAAGAAAGTGATATACAAAATGACAAAGAGAAGGAGCAAAATCAGGCCCCAAGCCTACCCAGAAGAAATGCAGCAGACAATAGCGTAGAAGCAACTGAAAATCACACACATGAAATCTCTGAAATAAAGAAACAACTGCAGAAAGGTATACAAGCAATCAGAAGTAAAAAAAGAAATGATACCTGTAATGAAAGAAGTACTAAGTGCTTCTAAAAATGACACTGATAAAAATATGGAGAATAGAAAAATTATGCAATCCTTGGAATGAGCAATATAGGAAAGAAACAGAATGCATGAAGCAGATTCAAAGAGATACACAGGAAACTGAAACCTCAGTCACAAGCTGGCAAAACCATTTGCATGAAAGTGAAAATAGACTTTCAGACCTTGAAGACACAGTTGCTGCTAGTGAAAAGTTAAGAGAAGATTTCTTTAAAAGAACTAGGATGCAGGAAAAAAGTAATTCTGCATTTGCGAGAAGAAACAATGATGAAAAATGTAAGACTAATAAGCATCAATGAGAAAGAAGGACTAATGTATTGACAAATGACATTCAAAGAATATGGGTAGAAGTAATAGCAGAAAAATTCCCAAATATGAGGAAACAATCTGACATTCAGGTAACTGAACCATATACAAACCTGCAAATAACATCAACCCAATTAAAACCACACCCAGACATATAATAATCAAGATCCCAGAAATTCAGCACAGGAACAGTAAACTAAAAGCTGCTAAAGAAAGAAACAGATAACATTTAAAGAAAAACAAACCAGAATATCAGCAGATTTCTCTTCACAAACCATCAAGTCAAGATAGAGCAAAGTACAAGACTTCCAAGAAAACTAATTCTATCCCAGAGTGATACACCAAGCAAAACTCTCTTTCAAATTAAATGAAGAAGTGAAATACTTCCATGACAAACAGCAACTAACATATTTCATGACCACAAATCCAATCCTACTACTGCTAAAAGATAGTACTAACAGATATTACAGACTACCAAAATATATTCTGGAGTGGGATCAAAATGAACACAACTCCAGAAATGAAAAAAGAAAGAAACTACCAAATAGAGCAAAAAAATAAAACACAGGAGCAAAAGATATACAGCAGGTAAATAACATGTCAATCATAAGTCAATACACATCAATTATAGCCACCAATGTAAAGGATTCTATTCATTAATTAAAAGAAATAGACTGGAAGAGTGGATTAGGAAGCAAAATCCAACAACATGCTGTAGAAGACTTCATCTTTCAGTTGACTGGCTTGTCTTCAAAGTTCTGTCCAGCTCATAATTTCAATAGTTCTATGATCGGTGACTCAGGAACACAACTATTTTCATGAATCATGAACAATTCTTTGTCCTGGCTTTATGACTTCCTGACTTAGAAATAAATATTCAGCAAGATTAGAATTCAATGTAGATGTTGCTAAAGTCCTTATCAATTTGAATGTGGGGAAATTAGAGAAGTCATGTACCAAAAGGGTATCCTATACTATACATCTTAGTTTTGGAATATATCTATAAACAAACATGTGTATACATTGTTAAAAAAGAAATATAGATGATAGATAGATAGATGATAGATAGATAGATAGATAGATAGATAGATAGATAGATAGATAGATAGATGATAGATAGATAGATAGATAGATAGATAGATAGATAGATAGATAGATAGATAGATAGACAGAGAGACAGAGTACAGAGATAGAGACAAAGACAGAGACAGATAAACAGAAAGATACAGAGGGAGAACAGATACACAGGCACATAGAATAAGTTAAACTATACATGAGTTCAACAGAAGACCACATAACCAATGAAGACAATAAATTAGTGGCAAGCCTCCACTTCTTTGTTTTACATTTTATTATATTAATAATGAAATTATTTTGAAAAACTATTGGCATGTTTTGCTCACATTGAAGTTTCACCAGAAACTATTCTAAGAGAAGCTCTGCAACTTAGACCAAATTAAAATTTTCTTTCCAAACTGTTAAATTGTAAATAGTTTTGAAATCATTCCTAAAATATAGTAATTTAGCATTCATTTTTATACTACAGATTGAACCTTTTACATTCTATCATGAACATGGAGTTCTGTATGGCTGCTATTAATTTAACTTGGTTGCCTTGGAAACAAGAGCTCTTTCTCTAAAAACCTGTCACTAATGTCATCTATAAAAATCACAGAAAAATTAAACATAATTTTTTGAAACTAAATTTTTTGTTTTCCATTGGGAGATATAGGGAGAAAAGCAGAAGAAATCATTAGTAGCAAATATGTCTAAATAACTGTGTAATCCATCTTGGGTGTTTCAATAATATAAAGTCTTATTAATACTTCTAATTTATTTCTTCAGATGTCTGAAAAATTATTTTAGGTTTAAAATATAAAACCCAGTATTTCTGTTCTATTTCAAAGAAGTACATATCAATTTCTAAAAGTAGTAAAATCAAAAGTAGATAAAAATATGTAGCAGTATGTTTGAAGTAAGAATACTGTGTTACTTAATGTAGACAAAGTAAAGTTTTAATAGTTTCATCAAAAATTCCTTCTAAAACTTGTATAAAGTTTGAGTTCACACACAAACCTGCACCAGCATGTTTATATACTACATTTGCTATTAAACTTGGAGGCTACAGGAACAACATTCAATAGCTCTGATACATTGAGATAATAGAATATTATTCAGCATAGAAAAACAACACACACACACACTCAACCCCTGCATAGAGTGTTCAGGTCGTGAGAAATCATGGAAAACAGTCAAACACTTATTCCTAAGTAAGTGAAAACAAACTTAAAAACTAAGCATCACGGCCTTCCAGCTACATGGTCTTTCAACAAAAGAAAAAGCATAAGGCTGTAAGATGACTCAGGGCTGCCATGACTTGGAAATAGGAAGGGTGAATAATTAATGGCGTGTAAAGAAGTTTCTTTGAGCATCACAATTACTATGAATGATAGTGTAAAGACTGATATATTATTAAAATGATGATGATAATAACCATACATTTACAATATCAGTAATAATGGTTATATAAGTTTCTTGATATGTCATGACACATTTTTCCATATCTATAGCATTTACATCAAAAAGAGTGAACCTGAAAGTGAAAATTGGGTGACAATGATTGGTCAGTGCAGGCTCATCAGTTCTAATGAATGTGTCAGGCAGATCAACGAGGTAGAGATTAAGTAAATGAACAGGAAAAAGAGCTAAAGTACTCTATTACCAAATAAATAAAAAAAATAGTGCAGTTGGACATTCTCCATTGCTGGTAAAAGATTATTACAGAGAAGCACAATAATTATATAATGGAAAAAGGTTTATTTTTATTATGGAATTCAGTTACCACTATACTAGTAAAGGGCTAACATAAAATGTCACTTGGTATAATGTGTAGAAAGAAAATCCCCAAAATTATTATGGTAAAAAATAATCCACAAATTAAAGTAAGAGACACTGAATTTTCTAAGACAACATATGATACGAGCAGTAAATAAGCATAAGTAAAGTAAATTAAGACACACAGCTGCAATTATTTATATAATTTCATGTTTTTTATTAACTTAAAAGTATTAAACTGTTCATTAATTAATGAAACAATCATTACGTCTAAAAATTTGGCATAAATGCCTACACAATTTTAAATATCACAGGTGATTTTTCTGCTCTGAATTTAAGTAGAATTAAAGGACTTTCATTTAGCTTTGGTATGTTTCATTTGCTATTGAACCTAGTGTATTATTTTAGTTCATTAACAGTATTTATTAGACAGTTGTATAGATAAAAAGCTAAAGGAAACTGTGTACATAAAAATTTATTTATAGGCAAAATATTTTATGAGAATGTTTTGTTATATGAAAATAAAACTAATAACAATTTTATAATAAATTGTGTATTATTAATACAGCTATTAAAATAACAGTAAATTAATGTAAATTCATACTTTTTCAGAATATATTATTTTAATAAGCACACATTGTATTTATAAAAGTAAAATCTGTGTTTTAGAATATATTTGAGCCAGGGTCAGGAGGATGGCTCAGTGGAATAAGCGCCTTCCTGGCAAGAGCAAGGACTTGAGTTTAATCCTTGGTTCCACAAAAAAAAAAAAAAAAAAAAAAGATTGAGCTAGAAAATGATTGTTAATATTTTGCTCAAATAACTGTGGTTTTCCATAAAATTTCTATATTATATAACATAATTATTCAGTGGAGTTAATAGTTATTGAGAAATTTTTTATTACAAAATCAATTCTAAGTTGCAGCTTAACTGTAAGAAATTCAATTCACTTTACCTAAGTAAAAATGGAGGGAAGAAAGAGACAGTTATGTCGTACCTATAATATTTAGAGATTTCCAAATGAGGTAGTTGTCTCTGAGAAATGTAAGGCATTCATAACATATTGTTCATATTTTAATGTTATCTAAACCAGAACAATAAATTAGAATAGGCATACATTGAACTAAACCATATAAATACATGCAAATATACATAGAACTCTCATTATCAATGAAGAAATTTAAGTCATAAAAATAAATTAAAATGTCTAAAGGGTAAAGGAATTGTTCTTCTCTAGGTCTCCTTTTCAACAAACAAATGCATAGTTAAATAGGAAGAGAACAAGAAAAGTCTTATAATGTTCCTTCTGGAAGTAGAGAATTTTATAAATGAATGAATAATTTCAAAGATTATCATTAAAGTCTCTATAATTAAGGACATGTAGAAATAAACTAAAATCTGTACAGAAGTCTAGCATTTGTCTATTGCCCACAAATTTATAAAACAAGCCACAAGGGCCAGTGAGATAGCTCAGTGGAGTAAGCACCTGCTTAGGCAAGCACAGGGACCAGAATTTGATCCTGGCACCACAAACCATGCCGGCCGCGCCTCCTGGGCATGCTGAGTCCAGGGCTGGTGGTGAATGCCTGTAATCCCAGTAATTGGGAGGTTGAAAACAAAAGGATCACTACATGTCTGAGCTGCATAGTGAGACCCTTACTAGAGAAAGAGAGAGAGATAGACAGACAGAGAAACAGAGAGAGAGAGAGAGAGAATACAGTCCACAAAGAGTTGAATGGATGAAAAAAAGATTGAAAAATCTAAGCTACAATTAAACAGGGATTAGAATTCTGTTGTTCTATAGCATAATAATGTCACTCTTTGCATATTATCAAGATATTTTAAAGAGTTTAGAAATAATACCGGGGACCATTCATCAAACTTCGCAGTCTCACCATGTTTACCATTATAAGTATGTTAAGTTACATTCATCGTATTCAATATTTTGGTATTTCTATGACTTCTAGGATCCTTTAATAAAATTTTATTTTATTAATATATAAATGAATGGATTTATTTATTTATTTTGCAGAACCAGCGACTGAACTTAGGCCCTTGCACTTGCCAGGCAAACGCTAGGTGTTAGGAAAAATTCCAGAAGTTCTGAATGTGTGACCAAGCCTGATACTGAAAATCTTTATTGTTTTCACTTCTCAAAGAACTACTTGACTTCCGATCAAAGAGATAGGTAACTTTTTCCTATTTGATTAGTATTAAGTTGTTTTAAGTGTTTCCCCACCTAGTCATTTCGAACTATAACTTCAACTGGACATGCTTTCTGACAGATTGTATTTTATTTTCTCCATTCTACGTATGAATGCTTGAAAACAGGTGCATATGCTTTTTAGATAACAATCTTTGGAAGGTTCTAAAGAGTGTAGCTGCTGGGGAGATGGCTCAGGGGCATAAGCACCTGCCTGGTATGCACAAGGTCCCAAGTTCAATCCCCAGGATGGGGGGGGGGAGGGGAATTTACCAGATAAAATAGAGTGAGGAAATACTTCAGCAGTATAAATGCCTGCCTGGCAAGCACAAGTTCCCCAAGTTTGATCCCTGGTACAAAAATAAAACAAAATAAAAAACAATTTTTAAAAAGTGTAGCCAGTGGACTGTGTGCTCCAGGCACTAACAGGTTAATGCCTTCTATTTTGCTGCATGATTTAAGATTTTCTTCTACTTCATCTAGTGAACTTGATCCAAAATAATAGTGTGGTATTTATTCCTACACTCCTAATGCCGATGACACATTGAAACATTAATAAGAAATAAACAAAATCCAGGTCTCTGAAGAATTTTTGAAGGTTTGGCCTTCCTGAAACAAATTTTAGAAATAAATTTAGAAATCAGTTCACTATTTTCTTCTAATTTTGACAACACTGACATTAACATGTTTGTAGAAAGCTAGTATTTGCTTTCTCCACTTATATAAGAAAGCATAGTAGTATATTTTGTGAATTTCTACAAATATAATGAAACAAGAGATGAGAAAATATTTTCCCACTGGAATAAATGTCACCCTTGTCTCTTTTTCCTGATTTCAAAAATCAATAAATCGTTTTCCACTTATAAGCCGTGTCCACAGAAAATGTACATAAGAGAGAACAAGCTCCTCTATCTGCTTTTCTAGTCCGGTTTATTCTGCTTTAATAAATTTTAGGCCTTTTGTTCATATCTACATCTTTCTTGGTGTTGTACACGGTAAAAACTATTATCACCTTTCAGTGAAAGGTTGTTGAACCTCTAATGCTAGTGTGACTAAAACAACACTGGATTAGCTCTCAGAACACTCCTCGAAGTGTTAGCATCATCCCCCAATAGTTTTCACAAAGTAACCTTCAAACAAACAAGTTTTTCATAGGACAGCTGCAAAGAGCAAGTCAGGTATTTTATACTATGGAACCTTGACATGTTATAATGAGGTAAATTATTTTGATGTGAACATGTGATCTTCCTTCTAAAATACTTACAGTTTTGGTCAGCACAATATTTCAAAAAGGCTTCTGTTGCATGGAAATAAACACTGTTTTCTGACACTCAGGTTTTCTAGGTTAACGAAGGAAAATGACTGGACTGACGGAAAATGTGTAATTTCTTACATCAAAACTCTCTTGGTTCTTTTGGTAAAACAAAGTACTAAGCCTTATTACCCCAAATTCCTCTCTATCCTTCAAAAGTTTTCTTAACTATTCTCTTTTAAGAGTTATTAATTATAAAAAATAAAAGCCTTACCAATAATTACCATTTTTTTCTAATGTACTTAAATATTTATACGGCTACTCCTACATTATGCTAATCAAATGAGAAAAGCTGCTAAAGGAACTGCTGATAAATAAAAGCTGCCCAGAAAGATGATAATCTACTTTTCTATGCCTCTGTAATTTTCTCCCTAAATAGGTTTTCATTGTGTTGCAAAATACTAGCAGATTACCAGTAACATGAAAAATGTGTCAGCACATATAAATATAGGCTGATACTAATGACTATTATTCATCATGTTACTGACACCCAAGTGAGGATGAGTACGGGAGAAAGTGTCTGAAAAACAAAATTTTTCTTTACTCTTTCATTAATTCTAGTATTTTTCATTAAAAAGCCATGAAGTGCAGGTAGAAAAAATTACTGATTTAAATCCGTATACATAACCAAGTGTGTAAACATCGGTTAGCTTAAATAAACATTTACTTCATCATTCTCAAATCTTCTATGATTGTAAAACCTAATATTACACATTTTTTTTTTACAATTCAGTGCAGAGCCAGCCAAATAGTTCAGCAGATTAAAGTGCCTGCTTTAGGAGTCTGAACTCAGCAACACAATCCAACACAGTCCAGCATTCCACAATAATAGTGGGTTAGCTAAAGAAGTTGTTGACTATAGCCATTTACAGCTCAACTTGTTATTATGGCCCCATGTTATATACCTCATTTTTATACTTTTCTGCTGAATGGTTAAAAACCGAGATAAACCAAGACCTATATACCAAAACATGTAGCCTTTTGTTTCTGATGAGGTCAGAGAAGTCCCCTCAGGGTTTATCTTGTAATCCTGTACCTTACTTTGTAGATCCTTTGCCTCTGTCATCCATGTGGATGAGTTACAGCCAATGCTTGACCAGTTTGCTCTCTGTGAGAGCCTGAAAGAAAGTTTTCTCTCCATGTGACTCTCCCCAGGCATACTATAGATCATCAATCTCTTTCCTCTGTGGCTCCATAATTTCCTTGATCAGAAAATTTGGGACACAACTGAGTTTCATATGTCCTGAGTCTTCGCTGACCTAAATTGATTTAATGATAATGAAGTGCCCATCTTTGACAGGTCTAGACAAAAAAAGGGGTATACAAAGGAAGAATCATAATGTGTGTGTATAAACAGTACGGTTAGCATGAATATGCCGTGCTTCTGCATAATTTGCACTAATAGGGGTTGGACAAGATATTATGTCAGCTTCTAGTACTATGGAGAACCACTAGGAAAATAACAAAGTAGAAAGTACTAATTATTGAATCTGTGATGTAATTCAGGTTTAGAAAAGAACATAAGTAAACAGCTACACTCTCTTAACTCACTGTAAGAGACATCTGCTATAATAATATCTGTAGGTATAATATCATGTATGTACCCTGTACAATATCAAAACATTATGAAAACAGCTTGCAATGTATTAATTTATCAAATCTGTCCTGTTGATTTGTCTTGAAACTGTCTCATTGCTATTTGTTCTTCAACAAAATAAATAAAAAATAAAATTAAAAAAAATAAAGTGCCTGCTTTAGGCAGATGCAGCTCCAGGGTGCCTTCCCCTGGGTGCTGTGATGGCCCTGCCCCCAGGGTGTACTGAGATGGTGATTGAGACCTGACATGGCACTGCGAGCCTGGCATCCCAGCTCACTCGGAGGCTGAACACAGGCGGGTCACCAGGAGGCCGACCTATGTGGTGACTCTTACTAAAAAGTAAAAAAAAAAAAAAAAAAAAAAAAAAAGAATTCAGTTCATTCTAGAATATTCTGAATTGAGTCAAGAAGTCTTTCTAAAAATGTTAATAATATTGTGTTTTATGTGGAATCACGTCTGTTTGTTCTTTATGAATCTTGCTTCATTATGGCTTGATTGAAAAGCAAAATATAATAGTCACATGATATAAATACTAGATTAATAGATATATAGATAAGAGCTTTGAAATGATTATCAAAACCTAGTGAAACATATAGCTATCAAGTGTAAAATATCGAGAATTTAAACAAGTTAGTATCATACTAGAAAACTAGCTATTTGACTGTTTTCTTCTATGTACTTCAAAATAAGGGTTGCAACATAAGTTCAGTTTATCACACAATAAAAACAAAAATCTGCATTAATTATATTTACATGGAGTAATGGGATTATGCAATACAATTTACAGAAAACTAATCATATGGCCATTTTTTGTGTTATGAGTTGTAGTGATGAAAAATCAATGTACTCAAAAAGTAAATTGGTAGAAATTATAATTCTAAATTAATGCACTTTGAGAGATAATGCCACCCACAATAATGCAAATACACAAGCTTAAATGTTACCTTGTTTCTTTTATATGAAAAGTTCAATATATAAAAAAGAACAAACTGAAGGATACATGATAGAAAGCAGTGAGCCTGATAACTCTCAAATGGGAAAGGGATCAAGAGACGAGGAGTAGAGATAGGGGGTAAATAAAAAATTAACATATGTGCATGCATTCAATAATTCCACACAAGAAATGTAAACATTATGTACTACACACTTGCACTAATAAAAATAGAAAGTTTTAGAAAGACCAATTCATTTATTTTTATTTTTAATTTATTTTTTATTTTATTGAAGTACAAATATCAATCAGATAGTTTCAAGACACCTTAACAAGACAGATTCGATAAATTAATACATTGCAAACTGTTTTCACACTGTTTTGGTATCGTACAAGGTGCATACATGATATTATATTTACAGATATTATTTTAGCAGATCTCTCTTATCAGTAAATTAAGAGTGTAGCTGCTTACTTATCTTATTTTTTATACCTGAATTACATCAAAAATTCAATAATTGTTTTCGTAGTGGATGTATAGTACTAGAAACACTGATTTATTTTTTATGATGCATTAATTAATTAATTAATTTATTTATTTATTTATTTACTTATTTATTTATTTATGTGGCAGCAGAAATCAAACTTGGGATCTTATGCATGCCAGTCAGGCACTTATGCCACTATTTCCCCAGCCATGTTTAATTTTTAAAATACTAGAGGCTTATTCTCTTTGGGGAAAGGAATGCTGCCAGTCTAAATCACATATCTGATAAATGTATTCTTTATTTCATTAGTGCATGAGACAATAATCCAGGAAAATGAAGATTCCTATGCCGATCAAGCAATATAGAGACATTTTTCATTTTCCAAATATTATCAAGAAGCAAAGCACTTAGAGCTGACCAAACGTTTCAGCGAACTAAAATGCCTTCAGGCAAGTTCAGGGGCCAGGGGCTCCACCCCAGGGCCTGCTGTGCTGGCCCAACCCCAGAGGCGAGCTGAGACAGCAATGGGGACTGGGCGTGGTGGCACGCACCTTTAAAGCCAGCACTTGGGAGGCTGCAAACAAGTGGACCACCGTAAGCCTGATCTAGTAGTGAGACCCTGAACACCCCATAGACCTGCCCTAAAATGCAAAAATGAAAAACAAAGGAAGCAAAGCATTTGAATATAATATTGCATTCAGTTTTTCTTGAGAAAATAATTTTAGACAACCAAAAGTAATTGTATATTTAAAAAATGGATAAAGTAATTTGATTGTTCTATTTTTTTTTACTGGAATGTATTTGCCAAAATGTTTTCATATCACATTTCCTCAATATTGCTTTCTCCTCCACGTTAATTGAATATTTATTCTGAAATATCATGGAGTTTTATCATAATAAAACAAATACCTTGCTGTCTTTTTTCTTCCTTAGCAATTTAATTTTTTTTTTTCTTTTTTGGCAGAAATGGGATTGAACTCAGGCCTTTGCACTTGCCAGACAAGCACTTAATTCTACTGAGCTATCTCTGCAGCCCCACAAATTTTTTGATGCTTCAAGATAAGAATTCCTGGAGGCTAAGTCTCTCATAAAATCACCTCAGGATTCACCTGAGGTAAATCTGCATGAGGATTCTGGCATAGACACAGGATACCTCTATCTATGCAAGAAGAAAACATTACTGCCTACATTATGTTTTGTTTAAGTACCTGAGAAGTGTGGAGGTATGAATGTGTTTCAATACTACTGTCTTTTGGTTTCAATTGTAGGAAGTTTAGCACACACAATTGTACTACATTTCTGAAAAGTTTGATTGACAAAATTAGGAAGATAAGTTATGACAAGATAGTTCCTTATTGCTGTAAATGTTTGTGATGTTTATTATATAAGTCCTGGAACCATCAATATTTTGTCACAATGTAGGTGAAAAAATTAGAAATTATTCATGTATCACAAACTCAATGCATTATTTTTAAACTTTTGTGCTTCCTAATTGGTATGGCTTAGATATAAAATGCACCTTTGACATTTCTTTTGGGTTTGGACGTGCAGCCTAGTTGGAAGCTGGGTCTGTGACCCAAAAATGTTTTTCATTTTCTTTGCCAGTGCTCTATCTATTTCCTGGCTCTGAGGTATTGAGCGGTGTTGCCCTGCTGTGCTCCCTTGCCAGGCTGTTTCTGTCTTGGAGCCAATCAACCACAGAATCAGTCCTCTGAAATGTGAGCTAAAATAGGTCCTTTCCCTTTTAAATTGTGGATGTTGGGTACTTTATCTCAGGAATGTGGAAGTGACTGATACAGTCTTTGGTACCAGGTGCTTGATTCATGCTTTGACATCCCTGACCAAGTGGTTCTGATGCCAGGAAGATATATTGCTGTCATCCAGAAGGAAAAGAAAACCACACATTTGGTTGCAAACAAACCACCGGGAGCATACTACTACACAAACTATTAAATTACTTTCAGAGGAAATGTAAGCAGTTGTACATTGGGTGTTGGCTGGCTCTCTAGTAATAAATATTGGAAAAAATTAATCAGAAATTGATCCTCCTGTCCTAGACTTTATAATAAAGTGTTTCATTAGGAAGTGGACCATTTATTCTCAAGACAATTGAAAGGAATATCACGTGACATGGGTGAAAAGATTGTGCAATTATTTTGGCACTAAGTTTGATTTTTTCTAAATTATTCATATCAAGGTATCACTCATTGATAATAATAAATAAACTAGAATAAAAGTTCAAAGTTTAGAAGCCAAATAAAAAATTTTTAGTAGTATAGTTAAAAATTACAGTAAACATAAATATTCTCTCTTGCTTATGTTCACAAAAGAAAAACTAATTATAATAGTTTATGTCCTTCCACAACCTGCTCAGATTTATGTTGAAGCAGTAATATCCTAAAGAATAGTGCTTTACACAAATAATGAAATTTAAATAAGGGCGAAAGGGTGTGGCTATAATATAATAGGACTGCTTTCCTAAAAAGATTGATAAAGATACCAGGATCAACACATACAGAGAAAACTATGCAAGGACACTGTAAAGGTGACTACTGTGCAGTCTAAGATCGGGACCATCAGAAGACACCAAGCAGTACAGCCCCTTATTTTTGCACTTTGTGAATGCAAATTTGCGATAAAATAAATTTCTGTTATGTGAGCTACTGAGTTTTTGGCATTTTGTTATAGTCACGCCCAATGACTCATAGTGAAAAAGTTATTTTCTATAATTATGGAATGGAATTAAATCATGGAATTGAAACTGAATACTAAAATTGCTCACAATTCTACATGAGTTAAAGTCACCATTAATAGTATAAGAAATTCTGTGAATTACTATCATGTGAAAATCAAGGTGCATGTCCAGGTTTTTAACACTCTCAAAAACAAATTTTTGGAGAGAGAGGCACAATTTAACTTACACTTGATTCTCTGGTGTTTTTTTTATTCTCAAAAATCTTTAAGTCTTCCTATTATTGCATAAATTAAATTTGTTCTACCTTGTTCAGATAAACATTACAACACAAAAAAGATGAAAAGAACTAAACAAATAGGAATATTTGACCATCCTTTCTTTTCACAAGTCTACATACCAAGAAGGAAATCCATAAAACAACTTAAAGAAGTTTAATTTAATTACTATTAACTTGTCAAGGAAAAATTAGAGAAACAGATAAAAATAATGTATTTTCTAGCATAAAATTGCTCAGACTTGAGTCCTTCTGTAGGATTTAGAGAAATTTTGAACTTTCAAAAATACACATAGTGACTCAGTTTGCAACTTCAAATGTAAGACTATATAGATTTCAGAATATTCACAGTTATAATTACAAAAAAGTATCACTTATGTCTCCAAAAGGCAGTAAAAAGGTAAAATATATGTAACACGTTGCAGTTATATTTACATATGCCAAATGAAACAAAGCTAACATTCAGAATATGTTTATTTTAGGATTCTGGAGAAATTTACATAATAAAAAAGAAGACAGAGTGTCCAGTCTATGAAATGTGCTAGCATGCATTTAAGCCACAGAAACTGCTAAAACAAGTGTCCAAGTGTTTCCATAATTCTCCTTCCAGAATTCACCACTCTATATGTCAGTTAATTTTCTTCTGTTGCAGACTGTTGCCCAGAAAAATATTGAAAAACTAGCAGCTCAAGTGTTTTTAATCTTAGAGAAGAAGAAGAGACACTCTTGCTTGCTCTCTTTACAACTGCCTTCAAAAACTCTAGGGAAGACTTTGAATCCTGGAGCCTGTCATCTCAAGCTGATTTTGATAGATCTGCTTCTAAAGTGGCCATATCCATAGGCTAATGAGAGAAGAGTTGAGCGAAGAACAGGCTTTAGTGTTATCCCAGAAAAGAGCTTGCCACTGATTTAAATTAATTCTAACAAGAATAAACTAAGAAGCCAAGGAAGACAGAAGGAAGTGCTTCAAGGTAATAAAATAACAAAATTGAAAATAAGTATTTTGTTGGGTTTGTAGTACAAACAAGATATAACAAACACTCTAAGCCTCAATCATGAAGATAAGTATGTAATTATTTGTGAAATGTGTAACATTTTATTGATGTTATTTAGAATTATTTTCAAAATTGAATTCCTAAGGGATGTGAAGATTCAAAGGGTATGAGTACAAAAACAGCAAAGTAATAGTGAAAAAGGGTCTTATTCCCATGAGGAATTAGTTCAGTTTATTCTTTTTTTTTTTTTTTTTTTTCTGTGTCTGTGAAATGAATAGATTAGGTTGGAGACTCTTGATTGGAGAGCCATGAATATAGTGGGTACGAGAAATGGTTTATCGATGTAGCTTGCTTATTTTCTGGACAAATGAGGTATAAAAGAAATAATGGATGTACTGAAGTATTAAGTGTAGAGGTGAATAAAAAATCTAGAATAATAAGATTCTACATAAAATTAGCAGCAATGATAATTATAACAAGAGAAAAATGCAGATATTCTTGAGGAAATAAATCTAACACGTATTTGTCAATACTTCAGTAGGGGAACAAGGGGGGATTAAGAGACAGTGGGTAGAAGACAGAATACAGAGTTAGACTCAGATTTGCTAAGAAATATATATGTAGTGGATGAATGTGTCAACTTGAGAAGTTTAGAAGCGTAAATAAATTGACTTAGCAATTCCACACCCTAGAGTGCAGAGGAGTCACCCGAGGGTGGCTCATGACTTAAAGGATATAAAAGAGAAAACAGCAAAGATGGAGTGTTCCATTTGCTCTGGACGAGCTCCTGTCCTCACAGTCAGCTTGCACATCATCTGGCTTCTAGCACAGCCTTTGGCTTCCACTGTGGATCTTACAGTCTTCTGGTGCAGACTCATCAGCAGGGAGCTCCAGACCGTGGACTGGACCGTCAGTCTCCAGTATGCAGATGCCCTCTGTACGCTTCCTCTTCCCACTCTCTGGCTGACCATCCTAAGCCAATCTTGCAATTTCTTGTACATCTGTTCCTGTAGTAAAACACCAACGGAAACAATATACATATATATAGCATGTTATATATGTGGAAAACAGTACATATTGTAACCAGTTGTCTTCCTAAGTATAAAGTCTTCCACTCAGCAAAGGGAAATAAGTTCAGTATGGTGTAGGAAGAACAAAGAAAATCTCTCACTAAATGAGAGGGGCTTGTATGCAGGATGGGGGAGAGGTCCACAAATTCATGGGTCCATATGCAATCAGGCTATTGAAGTGGACATGTGATGGTTTTACAATGAAGTCAATGGTATGAGCTTGTAGCTAGCCTTCCGAGGTCAGGAGAAGCAGATTTCCCTGGCACCTTTACTTCTCAAAGCTTATACGAATTTTCCCTGGAAATATCATAAGCACCATTTTTAGCCTGGCCTCTTACATTAGGAAAGCTGCGTTTCTCTGCCCTCAGCTTACATATGTACTTCATAAAGCTGTTTTCCCTGAGGTTCCAACTTTCCCAAGGTTTATTGGGGTTTATTCAGGTCCTTGTTCTAGCTTTCTTTTCTCTATCCACTGAGATAATTCATCTCAGAGCATAAAGACAATGGGAAATTTCACCTAATAGCTTATAGGGAACTTGAAAACTACGAAGTATTTTTTTTTTCTTCTTCTTCTTCATTCTTTTTTCTTTTTTTTTTTTTTGTTTCATTTTGTTTGGTATTGTTTTTAGCTTTTCTGAGCATTTATTATAAGATCTTTTTTTTCATTTTGTTTTTCCATGGAAATACATGACATTTATTTAGTTATCCCTCCACTGATGAATAATGAAATTGTTTCCAATTATTTGCCAGCAATGCTCAATAAACAAGCCTATATATTAAGCATGTGTGAGAATTTCTTTCTTCCTTTCTTCCTTTTTTTTTTTTTTTGCAGAAGCAGGGGTTGAACTCAGGCCCTTGTGCTTGCCAGGGAAGTGTTTATTCCACTGAGCCATCTCCCCAGCCCAAGAATTTCTTTTTTATTTTATTTTATTGAAGAATAAATAGCAATGAGATAATTTCAAATCAAATTATTAGGACAGATTCAAAAATTAATACATTGCACATTGTTTTCATAGTGGCTTTTTGTTCCACAAAATGCATACATGATATTCTACCTACAAACAGAGCAGATGCCTCTAATCAATGAATTAAGTGAGTGTAGCTGTATACCTGTCATTTTTTAAAGCTGAATTATAGTACAGTTTCACTAATTAATACTTCTTACATTGTTATCTTCCTAGTCCAGCAGTGCTCTATCTTTCCTTTCCAGGAAAGGAAAAGATCCTGCCCTGCGGCTCACTTGGCTCTCTTCACCCGGGTGCCAGCCGGGCGTCAGCAAGGGCCGTGCGCAGGCTGGCGGGTGCCCCGGCGGGTGCCCCGAAGTTCTTTCCTCCCTGTGCAGTGACCCCTGCCTTCTCCATCTTGTAGACGTTCCCGATGTGCACCGCAGGCCCCGTCGGCTGGGCGGCCACCTCGAGCTCCTAGCAGAGCTGTCTCCCTTCTTGGGGTCCAGGGCTCCCTGGGGAGGAGGGTGCGCTTGTAGCGGTGCCGTTCAGCCGCTGCGCACTGGCCTGCGGGGCTCGGAGGGCCACCGAGATGCCCGAGGTCCGGGCCACCCGCGGCTCCTGCAGTCTGAAGCCCCCGCGGGCTCGGACGCTGGTACAGTGTCGCACCCGGGACAGCGCGCGATGGGCCATAGTCTTCTGGGCCTTTCAAGCTGGCTGAGTGAGCCACGAAACCACACGCCACTGCCAGTCCTGGTGGAAGCGGGGCTTCGGAACCAAGCCATTCGGGGTGGGCGCCTCTTAGGATCGGGGGAACCAAAAAGCACAAAGGTGCTTAAGGGAAGGTAGATTTGGTGAGACGACCAAAAATCAATGTCTGAATAGAGAAAACATACTAAATATGAAATCTTGAGAAATGTGTTAGGGAGATAGCTGATAGCTCCACAGTCTTAGCACCTGCCTGGCAAATGCAAGGACCCAGGTTTGATCCCCGGTGTGCTAACCCAGAACCTTGGATGAACCCTGCTGGCCACCTGAATTGGAATAGCGGAGCGTGCCTGTAACCCCGCACTGTGCAAGCTGAGAGGATTGATATAGTGAAATCACGTCCCAACTAAATAAATAAGGCATTTTTTTTAAAAATTAAAAAAGAAACCCTGAAAAATAATTTTTACTAAATTAGAAAGGAGAGCAAAATTGTTAAAGAAAAGTGAAAGAATTCAATGATTATCCAAAGGCAAGTTGTGAATCAGAAATCAAAGAAGGGAGAGATCAAAAGTACAGAATCAAATATTGGTTAAAATATGTATAAGATGAGTTTTAAACAATGTTGCTTATCATTGGCAGTAAGTACATTATATCAGGGCTTAGTTACAGAATCCTCACCTAAAAAGTCAGAGAACAAAATAATCCAAAAATTAAAATTAAAAAGAACAAAAATCTGTTAGGTCTCTAAAAACTGAACAGAAAAGAAATATGATACAGATGGAATTTCATTCTATGATTGCACAATTAAATTGTTAGGAAAACATTTTGCATTTTATATATGAATGAAAATGAACTGAATTAAACATTTGTATGTTTAAGTAAGAACAGGCCAAACTAGACAGGAGCAATAAAATCACTCCAAATTTCAGTGGCTTAAAACAAACAAATAAAAATGTCACTTAAAATAAACATTGTAAAGAAGCCGACTGAAGAAGAGTCCCTCTTACTGCATACTTTCATGATTGCTAATATAGGAGAAGGCTTCTCAGGCTTCTTCTGGACACATCTATGTAGCTGAACAAATTAAGTAGCATGGCCTTGCATAATTATTTTTTTTAAATATGCAGAGGAGAGACATAGATGTACATGCTGAGCTATACATGAAATTTGAAATCATGCTTTCTGTTCCACCACTTTTTTATGAACAGAATATATTTATTGAGGGATAAAAAGCTCCTGTCCAACAGAGGGACAGGAGGGGGACCCAAGCAGGTAGTCCCTCTGTTCCTCCACTTTTACCACAGTTCAATACAACATATCTTGCTTTGCCAAAACTGCATCTCCCCCTACATAGCTTTTTAAATGTGCATTTTAATTTAGGGCAGAAATGACTGCACATGAATTGAAATGTCATTCAAAATGAAAAAATATATTGATAGTTGAAGGCATGCATAAAAGAACAGTTCTTCATCTCATAATGGCTCAACTCCACACTACATTAAATTTGTTGTGAAGCCGTTCATGAGAGTGAAAGATGCAGTGTTGAGGACTGTATTTGACTCTGAATTGACTCATGTAGCTCAAAATGTAATTTATTCTATTTGAACCATCTTAAGTCAATGCCTCAGTTACTCTTCTCTCATCGCTGGGACAAAATATCCAACATCCAAAATTAAGAAAGGAAAGGGCTGGCCAAATAGAGTAGCTCAGTGGCTTAAAGCGCCTGCGAGCGCATCTGAGGTGTGAACTCCCTTCTCAGTTTGTAGTCTACAGGTCGATCATATACAGAAGAGGGAAATGAAAATTATAAATAAAAGCCTGTCCATAAAACCAGCCCAGGACGCCACCAGCACCAAGTGGACATGTCAGAAAGGTCCAATACCGGACACTTTTTCCTTTGTGTATACACTATCTTTACTGCCTTTGTAAATGACGGTCTTGCAATGTAGCTCAAAATGTAACTGGTCACCTATTCCTTTGTATAACCCATGCTTGGTATAACTGAGGGCCTTGTAATGTAATCTATGATGTTTAAACTAGTTTAGAAGCCCATGATGCCCGCCAACCCCCCCAATCATTAGATGTTAAGTCTGCCTTTGTACCTCCCCCTTATTCCCCCTATAAAAAAACCCCACACCTGGTGGGGCTGACGCTTGAGAAGTAATCCCAGTCAAGCTCATGGGTGTTATAAACTGCCTCCTAAACCTCCTCGCTGGCGTTTCTTTCTGTTTGGTGTTTTTCTGTTAACACCGACACACCCAAAAAGTGCTCCGTTTATCCTCTAGTATTTCTTAATTTATTCAAATGGACATTCAGGTAACTACTGCATATTTGAAAAGAAAATGCATCATAGAAATGAAATTTAGTGTATTTTTTGTTTGTTTGTTTTTGTGCTGGCAATCAAACTCAGGACCTTGCACTTGCTACTCAGGTGCTTGTGCCACTTAGCTATCTCCTTAGCCCAAGATTCAGTATTACGTAAAGCTATATGAATACATGTACATATCACCATGATTCCAGGGAGACTTTCTGCTAAAACAATTACATTGTTATGGTATTTTTCTGGGAAATCAAACCTGTATTATAGTGAAATTGAAGTATGACATTTAATATTTTGTAACGATATACTTCTCTACAGCACTGAAATTTAAAACTTTACGTAAAGTAAATCATGAAAACTTTAGATAATACTTGATTCTGTGAAATTTTAAATCATTAAAATGATAGAATCCATCATTATAGATTCACATAGAAAAATAACCTGATGAATGAGCTGCAGATCTTTATTAAAATTATATTTCACTCAAGATGCACCTTCAAGGAAATATATATTTGTCATAAGCTACGGAAATAAAATAAAGTCAAATCCAGCACATTAGTTGAAAATAGATGCATAAAATAAATGGTGAAATGTGGTCAAGCTTAGCTGCAGATCAATGGCTTAGGGGTTGGACAGTTCTAGCAGAGACCATAGCAGTAATCACAAGTTCTGCACTTTATTACAAGTGTGTCTCTGTTAAAATCACAGTTCAAAATACAAGAATGAATTTGGACTTTACCTGAGTACAATAAAAATGGAAATACATAAGAATTTAATGAGCACTCTTGACTAGTAAATTATAGAAAATCTTTCAGTGAGAAATAGAAGAATTTCCATCAAATTATCCAATTATTTTCATATCAATATTTTACCTTGAAAACAAATGACTGGATAATATGACCATAACTTTCTATCAAAGGAATGGGGAAAACCAGATGAGTGATTCTCTGGGGGCTTCCTGATAGGCACTATCTCTTTATATAATGGCACATTGAGATGTAGCACTGAAAAAAAAGACCCTAAATTTAAATACCATTCATCAAATAATTTAATAAAAGTTTACCATCCATCTTGTTATGTAATGTAATTATTGATTTAAGCTAACAAATAAAATATAAAATACCACAAATTTTATCCAAAGTTAAATTTTCTTTCTTTTTTTCTAAATTTAGGGTGGGGTCTACAGGGTCTCACTGTGTAGATTAGACTTGTAGTGTTCCTCCTATTTATAACCTCCGAAGTGCTTAGATTACAAGTGTGTGCTACCACTCACAGACTCAATTATTTACTCAGCTCTCCCCCGCTGGGTGGGGCCAACATCTGGGGCTGGTGATAGAACCCCTGTCTTCCACATCTCCCATGGTTCTCTAATCCAGGATATTGTTCTAAAACATACCATCCAAGTAGAGAAAAGATTACATGGAGTTGATTTTAGGAGCAAATAGTATTTCGTTGTTGGGAATGTTTTTTTTTTTTCCATTAACTTTACTGAAAATCAATAATTACGAGCATATTAAAATTTAGACAAATAATGCAAAAGATATGTAAGCAGTGAATTTTAGAGAAATACTTCTGAGCCGGGTGTGGTGGCACATGCCTGTAATCCCAGCACTCGGGAGGCTGAGGCAGGTGGATTGTTGTGAGTTCGAGACCAGCCTGAGCTACAAAGTGAGCTCAAGGCCAGCCTGAACTGCATAGTGAGACCCTGTCTCAAAAAGACAAAAAAAAAAAAAAAAAAGAGAAATACTTCTGAATGAATGCATAGCATAAGATTAATAATAGGTTGCACAATGTAAATACAGTTTTACAAACTTAAATAAATTGTCCGAAGTAAAAATGAAGAAGAAAGAATTTACAGATCAGTCATGTAATAGTTCACTCTGTGCCAAACCAAGAAACGTATATTCATACAAATGGAATTCTCAAAGTAAAAAGAAGTAGGTAAGAAATATTTAAAGATTTAAAATCTCTGAATTTATTTGAACTTATAACACCACATTTTCAATAAAAATGATCTTTTTGCACAAGAAATTTGAATAAAATCATGCCAAAATACACACAAATGAAATTGTCCAAAACTTATTGAAAAAAATGATTGAAACATATACATAAAAAATATTACCTGTGGAAGAGCAAAATTAAATATTGTCTTATTCCACATTTTACACCAACAGAGTCAGTCCCATCCCTAATCTAACACTTTCCAGAGAAAGAGGCTTAAATATTTTGATTCTGTTCTGTGACTCTAATTTACACTTAAAAGGTCAGTCTGTGGTTAAGCTATTCATGTCAGTAAATTATTATTTATACAAAGTAATAACCAAGGGAATCTGAGTTGCCCTTCAAACGTAAAAATCCAACAATTATTTTATTGAATTGTATGACTTACCTGAATTAAACTAAATGAAAACAGGCATTTCCCTGTCACACCAAACTGAAATAGTTTATTTTTTATTTAGTTTTAAAATTTTACATAAGAAAGGAAAATATTTGTAATGAAAGTTGCGATGTGTCTACTTTGCATAATAATTAAATCAAGATAATTGCTATTGTTATCACTTTAAATATCTCAGTTCTTTGTGATGAAAGATTCAAAATCTCTCTGCCTAGCTAGTGTGCAATGTACAATATCTTGGTTTAAATATGGCATGCCAAGCTTTTTCTTACTTTCTAACTGTAATTTTGACATTTGAGCAACACTTTTGCACAACTTATGCCTTGCTAACTTCATTTTCTAATATTCACTGCCATGTTCATAATTTTATAATGCCAGCTTGTTTTCTTTTATTTTTTTCCTTTTCCTTTCTAGTCAGAGTTGCTCAGAACATTTTAGGCATACACAATCTTCACATTCGTAATAAAGAATGTGTACCTGTACATCATATAACTTCCCTTTGTTCTCATTTATCTACTTTCCCTTCAACGCCTCTTCTCCACATTTTCAAAAACTTTGTTTCAATTTTTCTCCTTCTCTCATTTAGTTTTAATTTTCCTTTCTTCCTTTTCCCCTTCTCCCCTCTCTTTTCCCTTCCCTATTTAAACATTTTATTTCTACAGTGTAATTCCTATTATCCATCTTGGTCCTTATTTACACTTTCTGTTTCTCAATCAGAGAAACAAGTAGTATGAAGAAAAACCTTACATATGAATGTCTGATTGATTGTATTTAAGTCTCTGGTTTCAAAGACATGCATTTACCTAGAAATATCTCAAGTTTGTCCTTCTTTATGACAGAGTAGTACTCCACTGTACAAGAGAAAGAAAATACATCTTCTTTATTCATTACCAGTTGACGGGCATTTGTCTTTTTTCTAAGATTGACTGTTACAAACTGTTCTACCATGAATATGGATGTGCATATGCTACTGTGGTATGGTGTTTTGAATTCCTTTGGGAAGATATCAAGAAGAGGCCTGACTTGGTGAACTGGGACTTCTTGTCCTACTTTTTGTGGAATCACCACACTGACTTCTAGTCCTCACACAAGTGTACATGCCTGTCCGCAATGAAAAGGGCTCCTTTTGTCCACATAGCCCCTCCAGCATTTGTTACAGGGCTGTTTCTCAATAATAGACATTCTGTTCTGGAGTGAGATGGAATCTCAATGGTGTTTTAATTTATATTTCTTGAACGACCAGTGATGTTGAAATTTCTTCATGTATTACTCTTTCTACTTCTTCATCTGAGAAATGTGTATTCATCTCAAATGCATTTTCTTATTAATTAATTTGTAACAGATGAAATTATATATATATATATATGTACTGATGTCATATATTTAATAACTATATATGATACAAGTTTAGGACTGATTAAATGTTTATCTCTTTAAATATTTTTCTTTTCTTTAAGACCTATTCAAAATCCTTTCTTTTTAGCTTTTGAAAAATAATGGACATCTATTACTATATGTTTTGCATTAGCATACTAGAACATTCTACACCTAATTGTAATTTTGTGTATATTAAGTAAGCTCTCCCTATTCCTTCCTTGTACTCTCACTAGTTTCTTGTTGAATTTTTGACAATTCTACATTAACTTCTAAGATGGACTTTCTTAGGTTCCACATATGCATGCAGATCATGTGCTGTTTGACATTTTTTTGCCAGGAGTATGTAATGGAACATAATATCCTAAAAATTTAGACGTGCTATTACAAATGACAATATCTCACTTTTCATATGGCTACATAATATATTTTTATTCAATTTATGGATTTGATGTAGGTTCTTGCTACGAATCTTAGGCTCATGGTGCTACTCCTGTTTTCGCCTCCCCAGAGCTGGGATTTATAGGTGTACATCACCTCTTCCAGTTTTGGTGGCCAGCTCGGCACACCTGTGGCAGGGCTCATAGAGTGTGTGGTGTCCACATATAATTTATCTAGTCAGTCCTTTAGCATGTGTAACTTATTTCATAGATTGACCATTGTGGGTAAATCTTCAAGAAACTTAACAATGTCTGTTTAAAACACGGACTTCATTTCTATTGAGTAACACATCAAATCTTTTTTTTTTTTTTCATTTTTCCAATATTTTGATATGAACACAGGACCTATTGCAGGCTAGACAAGACTTCTACCATTGAAGTAGAATTTCTATTTTGAAATTTTTAGGAAACTTCATACATTCTCCAAAATGAATAAAATAATTTATTTTTTTTTTCGTACTGAGATTTTGCGTTCCTTTTATTTTCTAAAGATTTACATGTTAAGATCTGTATTTGGCAGATGTTGGGAGTCGTAGAGGCTGGAAAATTGGTCAAATGTGTGTCGATGGGCCTGGGCCTCAGGGCCTAAAGCGAACAAGCTACCTCAGTCCTGAGATGAGCACCCTGCCTGGTCAATGCAGCTATTAGTCGCTAGGCAACCTTGTGCCAAGTGATACTAACTTTGCAAAGGTATGAATAGGGGCCCATATTGTTGCTGGGGGGGTCCATGTGGTCAACCAGTGAGACAAGTCACCCCCTAATCCAGCTTTTGTCTTCTTGGCTAGCATTTCCCCATTCCTGCCTCTATTTCTCCCTAGGTAGAATGGATCACACTGAGACCCACGGATCCTTAGAAGCAAATGTTCTATTACAAACTCAACAGTGTCACTTCAAAAATTAATGCCTTCCACATTTATTTTGTAAAATTCCTGCAGAATTTTTAAAACTTTTACACAAATTATTATGAGTCAAGAAGATAGGTATGTAATTTTGTTGAGAAAGAAATAGCAATGAGATAGTTTCAAAATAGGTTAGTAGCAGAGTTACAATAATCAATACATTGCATATTGTTGTCTGTGTAGTTATTTTTTTGTTTTCTTTTGCATTTTTAAATTTTTTTTTATATTTAATTTTTTATTTTTGTTTTATTGAAGTACAAATATCAATGAGACAGTTTTAAGATACCTTGACAAGATAGATTTGATAAATTAATACATTTCAAACTGTTTTCATAATGTTTTGGTATCATAGAAGGTGCATACATGATATTATATTTACAGACATTATTACACCCTATGTCTCTTATCAGTGAATTAAGAGTGCAGCTGTTTGCATATCTTATTTTTTATACCTGAATTACATCAGAGATTCAATAATTAGTACTTTCTACCTTGATATATATATATATATATATATATATATATATATATATATATATAAAAGAAGATAGGTATGTAATTTTCAGTTTTAAGATCTATTTTTCTTTATGTATTTCTAAGACATGGATTTTTTGTTAAATTCCACTGATGCATAAAGCAAATTTTGCTAGCCTGAATTTTAGGCTCTAATATTGCTTTTAGAGGACATGTTTTTCTTTACTAGGCACACAAATATCTACCTCCATGCTGTGCCTGGCTTTTTTTTCAATTAACACCTCCCACACCTCAGGTGCGTTCTAGGATATTTCTTCCCTGCTGTGTGCTGCTAAGGCTTACCTAACACCTTGTGTAGCTGCACCCCTACATCAGCTAGTATGCAATTGTATTCTGCCAATCAGAGATTCATAGAAGAGACAAAGAAAGTTTGGGGTCTTACTACTATTAGTTTGCTCTGTAGCACATTTAGATAGAGGACAAATCTAACTTTGCCATGATAATTGTCTTTTAAGGCATATTTTTAATGTGTATTTTTAATCCCCTTCTCTGAATGTTGGACCAAATTTTCTTTGTTTTATTTATCTCCTGAGAATTAGGAATGATAACTCTCTCCAGCCATGTCAGTACCTAAATACCTCAATGCTTATTTTGCAGGCTTTTATTTGGTTCACATGAAAAATTTTCCCGCATTATTCTTCTTGATGTAGTTATATTGAACTTAACTTCCTGCCAGGACACCAAAAGATATACATTCAACATGTAGACATCTTGTTTCCAGAGGCTTCTTTTATTTATTTATTTTTGATATTTTTTGTTTGCTTTGCTTTGGTAAAATTAGAGAATAGACACTGTGATAGGTTCTTTTTTTTTTTTTTTTTTGGTGGAAGCAGAGATTGAACTCAGGCCCTTGCGCTTGCCCAGGAAGCGCTTATTCCACTAAACATCTCCCTGGCCCCAATAGGTTCCTTATTGAATGAATTGTTTAGTTCTAAGATTTTTGTTAGAGGCTTCCTTGAGCACTTGCATGTTTCCTTCTCTCTCTCTCTCTCTCTCTCTCTCTCTCTCTCTTTATCTCTCTATCTCTCTCTTTATCTCTCTATCTCTCTGTGTGTGTATGTGTGTGTGTGTTTGTTTCCTGGAGACTGACACTATACTTCGCACTGAGCTACATTCCTAGCTCTTTTTATTTTCTATTTAATATCTACTCTTTTTTTTTGTATTGTACAAAGTACTTATGTAATGCAAAATATACTATACTTAAATACCCCTATTTTCAAAAACATATTGCATGGTGTAGCCACAGGCTTTGAGGAAGCATTTTGAATAACTTGTGCCTTTTTGCTTTATAATCCATTATCGACTGCCTTTGGAAGTATGACAACATATGAATATGAAATGGAAAGAAAAAATAGCTAAGTATGAATATGCTTTTTCCAAACACAGACATCCAAGATTTACAGTGGAATTCCAACAGAAACAAGTTAATGGCATTTGCTGCATTAGCTATAAAATATAGACTCTGAGATAAAAAGCCAAAGGCACATAAACGTGTGTTTTAACCTTAAAAGTAACTTCATTACATCAATACATTGTTTGTATCTTATCAACACATAGATGACAGTCAAAACTTTATAATATATAGGAGGTATAATATGTAAGAGATAGGTAAAAACCATGTGAAATCTCCCAAATCCACTAAAGTTTCTCAAATGTGAAAACACAGAAGTTTTCACACTAGAGAATTCATGATCAAACGAACCAATTTAATTACACTAAGCAATTTAATACTAAAGAGTCTAGAAAAAAGGCTTAGGATTTAAATATAATTTGACTTTTTCATTCTCAGATCCGTAGCGGACCTCATTTAGCCCTTCCTGGCAAGGGCCAACCCTGCCAGGCTGGGTTTCTAACACATCTGCAAACAAAGGAAGAAAAAATTGTGAGCTAACATCAGCAGTGCCTGCCAAAAATGAGCTCTGACTTTCTTTTTTACCAGTTCCCTGGTTTGGTTTATTCCATTTCATTTTATCTTATATTATCTTATCCTATCCTATCTTATCTTAACTTATCATCTATTTTATTGAGAAATTATCTCACTAACTTGCCTAGGCCAGGCTTAAACTTGGGATCCTTTGGCCCCAATCTCCTGGTATTAGGATTACAAGTGTATGCTACCACATCTGCCCAGCATATTTGAATTTAATGCAACATTTGTTTTCTTTCCATAGAGAATTTGCATTAGCTGTCAAACCATAACATAAATTTGCTATGGTTTGTGCATAGGTGTCCTCCCAAAGCCTCATGCAGTCATGGGGCAGCTTCTGGAGTTTGTCATTGATTTTTGTGAGTGTGGATGTGGCACCTGCCCTGAGACAGGTAATTGACATTACAATGTAGGAGGGAATAGAGGCTAGCTATCTGTCTGAGCTGCTGCTACTCCCTTTGCTCTCTGATCTTTGCTGCTGCCTGGAAATGTTGCTCTCTGCCATGTGCCACTCTACCTTGGAGCCAGCTGAGTATGGACTGAAACTTTCAGTAACTGTGTGCTAATCTTTCCTTCTTTCATTTTAAGCAACAGGTGTTTGTTCCAGAAATGCTGGAAAAGTAACTGAAACAGAAATCAGTACAAGAGAAATGGGGTTGTTGCTGTGGCTAAACCTGGCCATGTGCATTATGAGCTTTTGGGAATGTTTTATGGGAAGAGAGAGGAAAGGTTCAGAGATGTCACCTATAAGAGAAGTGCTGGAACAGCTTAGGCTGTTCTATATGGGAGATTCTGGTCAAAGCACAGAAGGCTAGAAGGCTGATAGAAAGCCTTCCTGTAAAGTTCAGCCTGGGGAGGTTTCTGCTGGGAAGAAGGACTGCATTGCTTGTTGGACTCAGGATGATGTGTATTTTGGCTTATAGAAAGTTTGTCTGCATTTTACTCATGTCCAAAGACTTTGCCTGAGACTAAGATTAAGCATGGAAGACTGAGTGATCTTTCAAAAGATATCTCAAAGCAGTTGAATATTGAGGCAGTGGTATAGCTGTTGTTGGGTGCTTTTAGCCAAATTTATGTTGAGAATCAAGAAAAAAGAGCCAAGCAGGATAATTTAAAATATTGTGAGTTTGGCCAGAATAGAAGCTGCGATAAAGCTGTGGAATGCAAAGATAGAGCTGAGAGGATCTTCATTACCGAGAAGAACAAGAGAATAGAAAAGATGGCCTGAGAGCACCACAGAGGCGACAGGTCTCTACCTTTTGTAGCCTCGGAATTGCAAAGGACAGGGACTTTTCCTTGAGGAGAAAGCTGCAGAGCCACATGTTCCAGAATGGTGCAGTGGCAAGCCAGGTTCCAAAATGACACCAGAATGAAGAATTCATTCCTCAGAGTAATGGTCAGAGTGCTCACCAGGCCATGTTCTCAACCACTACAGCCAAGAAGGAAGCCTGGCTACTGTTCAAGCTTACATCATCCATGTGTTGTAGGTTTTATTTACTTGCAGAATGCTAGAGTTATATCATTTAAGGGTGTTTTTCCTTGTTAGAACTCTGATAGAACTCTTAAAAGTTTCTTCCTCAGAGCAAGTAATGAGGATAATTAGAAATGGCTCCTTGTGTGGGGTACAGACCTTACAAACACAGCTGATTTAGTCTCTCTGCTATCTAGTCCCTGAGCTCCACTTGAAAGGATCAAATGTACTTGTGATCACAGGAAATCTTCAGTGAAGTCTTGTAGTCCATCAGTGCACAAAATGAGCATTTTTTCAATTAGCCTAAAAGAAGAAATGGCTGCACAAATTTATCTAGTTAGGAAATGACTGAATCAGTAAGAAAGTTGGTCTCAAGTGGGGCAATCAGATTAGTGATGATATTAACTGCTGTTTTTGTCTTTCATATGCCTAAAGCATGAACTGAATAATAAATAAGTTGAGATATTGGATACAGTGCTAAATGTATTTGCCTTGTGAAATTGAATGTCAGCATATATCTGAGTGGTGTTTCCCTCTCTCCTCTCCTATGCCAAATATAAGCTGGTTCATCAAAGTCCATACTAACAAATAAGTTACTTGGAAATATACCGAAAGATGCAAGCTCAGTGAATCTCAGGTACCTTTCTCT
The DNA here is from genome assembly GCA_004027165.1 of Ctenomys sociabilis. Classification (NCBI taxonomy): domain Eukaryota; kingdom Metazoa; phylum Chordata; class Mammalia; order Rodentia; family Ctenomyidae; genus Ctenomys; species Ctenomys sociabilis. The sequence continues at coordinate 28,913 of PVKA01023880.1, forward strand.
CATTGCTTGCACAAAAAACATGACCCCCAAAATTAAGGGAAGAAAGGCTTATTTGGCTTCCAGTTACAGAAGGTTTCAGTCCATACTTGGCTGGCTCCAAGGCAGAGTAGCCCATGGCAGAGGGAAGCCATTCATAGCAGCAGGAAAAAGCAAAGAGCAAAGGGAGGAGCAGCAGCTGTGGCTTCTAGCTAACCTCTGTCCCTTCCATTCACACTGACTGAGAAGACTGGAGCTCCTCTGAGGAAGTGAAACACTCCATCCCTCGATTCTCTTTTATACCTTTTAAGTGATGAGTCCTATTCTAAGATGGGTCCTCTATGCCCTAGGGAAACAGCCTCCATGCTCCATGGCATGGAATTGCTGAGCCTACTTAGTTAAGCTTTTAATTTTTCAAGTTGACACAATTTATTAACCACTGAACAAAGACATGCTTCACTTTGATTTATTTTATTCTCATAGCCAAGTCAATATAGTTATACTTTACATGCTACTTTGGTAGACTTCATGAACATTTTAATGATTCTATTTTAAACATGATATCTGAGTGAATTTATAAGTGCTGTTAAATCTGTGCCCTCAGTAATATATCTGAAACTTTTAATTATATAGGAATTTATAAAACCAAAATCCTAAAGAGCCAAATTTTAGAAACTAGCACTATAACGTGGTACATTTGTAAGTTTTTTAACTGAAGTAATAAAATTCACATGTTAAATATGAATGCTTTTTACTTTATTTAACACCCTGCCATTAACCACCTTCTAGTCTTCATGTGAAACTCCTTTTATTTTTCTACTTTGTTCTTACAGTATAATGAAACTTTGACTTAAACCTAATATCAAATTTTCTTTATTCTGTCAGTTGAATTTTAATTACACTGAGAAAATATGTAATTAAATTTATTGATGATTTTTCTTCTAGAGAAGATCAAGAATGTTGATATTCAACAATTAAAGTGGTGAAAAAGAAATACAGGGAAATCTCAGGAGTAAACAACAGACATGGTGTTATGGTGAGAAGTCAGTCAAATAAATCTATCTACAAAATGCATTATTCCCTCTGATATTTCTCCTCCATACTTAGTGTTCAAATATGGGGCTTGAAAGAGGTGGTGGGACATTTTAAAGGTAGGCATAGGAGGTTTTCAAAGTACCGGAAGCCTGCTTTTGAAGGGGATGGGAGGATCAATATCCTGTCTTTGATTCTTGCCTTAAGGTGACAGCTTGTTCTCTTCAGACATAATGGGCTCTCTCGAGACAAACCTAAAAGCCATGGAGATAACTTATCAGGGAATAGAAATTCCAAAGCTGGGGCACTAAATAATTCTTTTTATGGGTATATGTGAATTATCCCAAGTGTTTATATAGTGATCAAAAGCCCATTAACAAAGGGGGAAAGCCAATTTTCTGTTCCTTGATAAGTTATTTCCATGGCTTGAGTGGCCTTATATCAGTAATTGATCCATTCACATTCGATCAAACTTTCTTACCTTGTTACTCTTATACTTTAATCTAATTTCTTTACCATTAATATTTTACTGTTCTTGCTGAAATTTTACATCGTATTCTTATTTTGTCACAGCTGACCATTGGAGTTTCTATTCCGTGCACCAGTACATAAACGAAATTGGCCTGTGTCTGCTTAAGAACAGAAGCTTTGCACAAAGTCATTTTGCTCCCCTATTTAGGTATTTATTTGAATCTCATCATTCCAACAGACTCCTTGAATTAATTATCTTCACACTTGAAAAGTTTTATCTGAATCCTCCCATGGGGACTTATGTTACTATTTTGTGAAATGAAAATAACATTTTTATCACTAAATACATGATTTATTTTAATGAGATTATCAACTATATTTAAGGAAAAGAAAAAAATAAGCTAGAATATATGTTTAACTTATAAATTATATAACCAAACTCAGCAATAATCAGTATATGAAATGAAATGGCAGTATTATTACACCAATTGCAAAAAGAATTTATCATAGGTAAAATAAAGGAAATGATCATAATATGAGAAGAGATAAAATTACATTTCTTTTTATTAACTCCTCTTCAATTTTCAACATCACAAGGATTGTTATGGTATTTTTCAGGTATTAGGTTGTGTTTAATTTCAACACAAAATACTACTCAAGTGCTTCTTAACAGAAAGGAAGTTTATATGTGAATTGAATTATTTCTAACTTTTTATATGAAATGGAGAAAGATGAGCTAAAATTATTTCCGAATTTAACATTGTTATTAATAAATGAATTCATCATGATTGTGAGTGGATAGGAAGTGTCAGTGCAAGTTCAGTTAAGGAAAAGAAACACTGGAGCAGTTATTTCAATACCTTATAAGAAATCGATTAAATGATGCTGAAAAACTTAAATGGCAACATGAAAGGGAAAAACACTGCTTAATAAATGAGGACATGGATTTTTTCTTTAAAGATAGAGAAAAATACGGGGAAAATTCTTATGACTTTCAGAATTTAGAGGCTAAAGTAAAATCTTCATAGCTATAAAAATTACACTTTTAAAGGAGATTTTATCAACTACTCTGCTATCCAAGGAGAGTGAAGAGTCCTTTAATGTGCAGTAACTCAGACTCAAGAAGAAAGAATGCCACCCACTACAGCAGGAGTAAAAGTTAGTGTCCCACTGAGCATAATGTGAGATCCTTCAAGCATAATCACCTGTTGCTTCAGGTGAGGGTAGAGAGAGTGTCTAAGCATCTTGTGAAGCTAAAAGCCAGCCCAGGTCCTGATAAAGCTCCCCTGCTACCATCACTGGGGTGATGGGAGAAGAGAGGATGTTGAAGACGATTGAAGAAAACCAAAAATAATGTGGAAGTGGCACCACTGCTTCAGTCAGGGTGTACTAACATTTATGAAGTAGTGCTGCCAGGATCAGGGAAGATGGAATAACCCACTCCCTTTTCTCTCCTTCCTTTAGACTGCTTTTACTACCAGGAAAAGGAAAAGAGGAAGATACATGACAAAAACAATAGATTTCAGAATCTCTAAGTACAAAAATTCTAATGCTAAAATTTTGGGAATAAAGTTGAAGCCCTTAAGTATTTTCTGACCAGACCCACTATCACACATAATTTCAAATGCTATTTAGGAGTGTTAACCCTCAAGGATGGTTCAACTCTATGGCTCACTGTGTGAAAGATATAAAGCAACATTCAGATTTTTAGATGTATGAGTAAGCTAAGTAGAGATACTGTCACATTAGATAAAATCCAATATAATAATTGCCTTATATGTCTTTCGTGCATATTGTTTTGTCAGCACATTTTTATCACCTACTCTTCCTGGGACAGGTGTGTACTGTGGATGGTGAGGTGAAATAATGATATCTAGAAGTGATACGTGGCCTACATCTTGTGGCATACAAAGGTTAGCTATACATTGTTGGTCCCAATTACTACTGAAAGGCAGGGTACAAATGGCTTCCATAGAATCAGGTTTAGCTAAAAAAAAAAAAAAAAAAAAAAAAAAACACTAATTAAATGCAGCACCCATATATTGTAACAGTCTCTGAAGAAGAGACATGAGAAGTTCTGTATTATCCACATAGGTCTTGAGGTTATTCCCTTGGAAGTCACAAAGAAACATGGTTATGTCACTGTACACATTCACTAGACCCCAGCCTTCAAACTATCTTTGGAAAGATATTGAGCATGTAATACAGTTTATTTTTGGTCCTCTGTATGCTCCACTAAATAAAAAATGCTATGTGGCAACTCTTGACAACACATACGAGGAATCAATCTGCTTACATTCATACGTGCACCTGACAATATATAATACAATATCAGCTATCTTATTTCAGTAAGATTTGGAGAATTTTATTATTCAGAAATAACAATCTATATGCATAAGGACAGTTTAGAAATATGAAGCATTTCCATGAGAATTACTGAGGCAACATATGAAATATGAAAAAGTGACCTTTTCACAGCATCGTAAATATTTTTCTATACTGTTATTAAAAGGATAACATATTCTAAAATTAGAGGAAATAGTAATATAAATAAGCAAAAAATATGAAATTCAGTAAGTGCATATAGACAGAAGAAAAGATTTCGATATCATCTGGAGAAAAATGAACTCAGAAGAAAAACTTAAGTCTAAAGTAATAAAAGCAAGAAAAGAGTATGAGGACTGAAAACAACATACAAGTTTTACACTAAAATAAGGGCTTATAATTTATCATATAATTGTGTAAAATCAATATCAGCAGAATAAGCAACTTCAACAATAAATATTTTGTCTTTCAAAAGACTTTTGTACTGACATTGAACACTAGAACCAACAATAGTGACAAAGATTACAAGGCAAAAGGAGTAAAAAAGACGAATGATATGCAGTATTTTTGCTCCTCACAATTAGTGAGGCTACCAATAAGAAATAAACAAGTAAAATAATTCTACTCCCCATAGCTTCAAAAAAGGTACTGACAAGTTAAACTTAAAAAAAATAAAATAAAAGATTTCTAATGACAGAAAATATAGTAGTCTAAAACGTGAGACTGAAGGGCATATCAGGAAACTGAAACATATCAATTGCTAAGGTATAAGTAGAAACAATATTCTCAAAATAACTATTTATCAAACACTTATCAATGTAATTTACTACGATTTCATTGAGAACAATAATAGCACTCCATATGGAACTAAAAAAAATTACAGGATACAAAGTCAGTACTCAAAAGTGAATAGTATTTCTCCACACAGATAACAAGCACAATGAAAGGGAAACAATACCTTTTAAAATAGCACCGCAGGAAATGAAATACCTGGGAAGCCAAAGATCTTTTCACAGAAAATTACAACACCCTAAGAAAAGAGATTACAGAGGATTTCAGAAAATGCAAAGATATTCCATGCTCCTGGATAGGAAGAACTGAAATTGTGAAGATGGCCATATCCCAAAATTGCTGCACAGATTTAATACAATCCCTATCAAACTGCCACCAACATACCTCCCAGACATAGAGAAATCATTCCTAAAATATATTTGGAATCACAAATGACCTAGAATAGCAAAGGCAATCTTGGCCAATAAAGACAAGGCAGGAGGCCTCACAATTCCTGAATTAAAATTATACTACAAAGCCACAATGATGAAATCAACATGGTCTGGCAACAAAATAGACCTGAGGAACAATGGACTAGGTTACAAGATGCAGAGGCATCTACGAAAACACTCAGCCATCTTATCTTCGACAAAGGGGCTACACAAGTTCACTGGAAGAAACAGAGCCTCTTTAACAAATGGTGCTGGAAAACATGGCTTTCTACATGCTGCAAACTCAAACTTTACTCAGCTCTATCACCATGCACTAAGCTAAAGTCAAAATGGATTAAAGATCTCAACATTAAAACAGAAACACTCAATCTCCTAGAAGAGAAGTTAGGAGGAACTCTTGAAGACATAGGGGTAGGTAAAGAGTTCATGAACAAGCATATATTCACACAGGAAGCACTTGAAAGAATCAACAACTAGGATTAACTCTTGAGCAGTTTCTGCATGTCAAAAGAAATTGTCAACAAGGTAAAAAGACAACTCACAAATTTTGAAAAACATCTAATTAATAAGCAATCAGACAAAGGTCGGCTCTCTAGAATATATAAAGATCTAAGATATAACCGAACCCTCAAATGTAAAGACCCAATTCAGAAATGGGCATCTGAGATGAATATACACTTCTCAGAGGACGAAATTAAAGAAGTGAATAAATATATCAAAAATGCTCCACATCGCTAGTCATCCATGAAACGCAAATAAAAACAACACTGAGATACCATCTCACTCCAGAAAGAATGGCTATCACAAGGAAATCAACCAACAACAAATGTTGGAGAGGTTGTGGGGGAAAGGGAACACTTCTCCACTGCTGGTGGGAGTGTAGACTGGTACAACCATTGTGGAGGTCAGTGTGGAGACTCCTCAAAAAGTAGGACTGGAAATCCCATTCAAGCCGGCTATCTCCCTACTGGGAATTTTCCCAGAGGAACTGAAAACATTATATCATAGTGATATATGTGTACCTATGTTTCTAGCAGCACAATTTGTGATAGCAAAATCTTGGA
>PVKA01023881.1:0-35005 GCA_004027165.1 Ctenomys sociabilis
TCAGGCAGGCAGGTAGGCAGACAGACAGACAGAGAAGATGGTTCTGAAAAATCTAAGCAGGAAGAAGATAAGAACACAGAACAAGGTAAACATGTTAAAATTCTTGTGAGCCTTCAGTAGGCTGACAAAGATAGCATACTTTATTTTTGTTTCAGTTTTATCAAGCACACTTAGCTTGTATGTAGAAATTAGTGCTTAACCAGCTGAAGAATTAATAATGCAAAGCTCCTTTAATAAAGACACACTGTTATGGGAATAAGGAGATGAAAGAGAAGGCAAGTATCAAATGCTGGTGACAGGACCGATATGGAGCAATAGTTAATAAATGATCTTAACTTTTATCAGGAATTTCTGACTCACACTGATGTAATCTGGAAAGCTACCATTCATGTATTTCCAGTACACTTCATTTTTCTCACGATGTCCTTCTCAGAGGCAAGACGAGCTTGGCGTGTGAAGGTCTGCACGTGTTACCTAGTTCTGAGTAACACTTAAGCTACTTTACTGAGGTGGTCATGGTTGATCGAAGAAATGAGACTGTATGTCTCTTTATCCCAAATGTAGAATGCCGGGGGCCGGGGAGATGGCTCAGTGGAATAAGCGCTTCCTTAGCAAGTGCAAGGGCCTGAGTTCAATCCTTGGTTCTGCGGGTCTGCCAAAACCCCAAAAACCAAACCAAACAAACAAACAAAAACATTCCTCCAAATGCAGAATGCCAATATCCATCTCACATATCTGTCTGCCTGCACATTTAATTCTAATGTAGACTACAAGTTGTAACACAAAATAAAGAAACTAATTTTTCTATGGGGAGCTCATCCAATATTATCTTTTGATGAAGAACCTCCAGTGAAACCATAAAAATTCCAGGGAAGACAAAGATTTGTATTTCTGCAATCTAAAAGTTTGGTTTACTGGAAGTACAATAGATTCAGGTATTTAAGATCTATATTATAATACTACAAATCAATTTAGTGGAAGATAGACATGTTCTCAAGGTAGGAGACACTGAGAAACAGCAAACACAAACTCAGTAGTCATGGAAAGCTACAAATCAACAACCATAACCATCCCTACTGCAAAGTCAAGATTTACTCTTCACTGAAAAAAATGCTATTAATATTCACCAAGGAGAATATGAGAGCCTCTTATAAGGCACCCACTGTTCTAGGGTATACAAAATAAGCACTAAAGTGGGCTGAGGAAAAATCTTGAAGGATGCATTTGAGGAAGGGTGGTGTTTAGATCGGCTTCTGAGAGTCGTGCCTGAGACTTACATGCTGTGATTTAAAGGAGTGCATTCAAGAGAAGCCTCCACAGGAGTGAGGGGAGTGGGGAAGAAACCAGCCAAAGACAATGTCTTTTTCTATGAAAGGTATCTGTACCCATTCTGTAGGGAGCTCTCAACTAAGAGTAGTGCCATAAAGGAAGTTGGTTTGTGTACAGCCCACACCTGACAATCACTGGCTAGTTGATGTATGGAAAGGAGGCCAAAATCTCCCATGTTTTCCAGGCAAGAGGAAGTCCCTTGCCCAAGTGCAGATCTCCAGAGATGGTAGGCAAAAACAGTTCATGCCAGCTCCCATAATAACTGGTAAGAAGATTTTAAGAACCTGGATATGACACTGGTATGTGTTAAATGTAGTTTAAAAAAAACATAGAACAGAAGTTGATGAATGTAGGGAAGCCCATTATTCAGATTAAAGAGAGAGGCAGCGATGAGATACATCCTACTCATGTTAGTGTAGTCATAGAAGGGGAGATTGGAATCATTTTTTAATGCTACACCTTCTGAAGTTCCCATACTAACAGGTGACCAAGAACAGTCAGAGTGAACACCTTTGGGAGCCGTTTGCTTCTGAAGTGGGTGACTCAGCTGCCCTCCAAGGTCATTTTCAACTCTTTGATTTTATGATGTGGTAGTCACCAATCCCCATGCATTTCCAAATGCTGGCTACCAACATTTTTAGATAGCCCATTTCCTGATAGTATTCCAGACTTAATCCACATTTTTAAAACGGCAATGAGATTCTATTTCTGTTTCAACCATCTAGAAATCTCCTGGAATCTTGGATCAAAAAATTTTTTTCCCATTAACTTTGATTGTAATAGTAAGTAAAAAAATTTAAGAAGAAGCTAAGAACCATATGTGGAGTGGGTTTAGACATTGTTTAATATACATATTGATTTAGTTTCTTAAGGTAAGCCAATTTCTTTTTGCTGTGACTAGGTGTCTCTGTGTAACCTCTGTCTGTGGTAGGCAGATATTTTTGTGTGGAGTGGACATTGTAGTTTCTGAATCCTCCCCCGACCTGACTTCCTCCCTTACCAATGGTTTCCTAAGTAGAGGCAGTTGCACTGAAGTTGGCAGAAAGCCTTGAGACTCCTCAGTGCGGTGGGAGCTGCTCAGAAGGATTCTTACAGTAGCCAAGCCCTGTGATGTGGCTTTGGGATCCACAACCAGAAGCTCAGCACCTTAGATGTCACTGCAGCTACCTCGTTATTCTGTAAGTGGCTCAGTGCTGTTGCTATTTCAATCATTTTGTTTTCCAGTCAGTGACTTGGTAAATTTTGCGTGTATCCCAATGTTTAGTATTTCAGGTTCTCTGTGAAATTAGCTCTTCTGCTCGTACTTCTTTGCTTATTGCAGTCAATCATCTCAGCCTTGACAGTCAAATTCAAAAAGGGATATTGTAACCTGCTGGTGAGCTATTTATTTCCACTGAGTCACTCACAGTAGAGTATTTTTGGTTACATGATGAAAATAATTTCCAAGAGAATACTTTTAAAGTGCTCTAAATTTTAATGTTATTTTACAATGGTAATTGGATTTCCAAACAAAGAGAACCTTATGTAAAGATTTTCTCTTATTAATGAAATGGGCCAGTGGGTTAGAGGAATAATTTTCTGCTTTCTTGATTAAAGGTTAAGAAATTATTTACAATTTTTAAATTGTGACATACCAAATGTCTTTGGAGAACGTGACAAAAATTACAATAACATAAGTCTGCCAGCGTGCATGGTGCAATATTGTCAGTGACTCAATTTCACTTTTCGAGTGGGTTTCTTACTTTGTGGGGTAATGATTTGCATACATTTTTACTGCAGATCTTTATAAGTTGATATTCTTTCAATTTCTGAAGGTTTTTAAATAGTCAGTTGCCCAAATAGGAAATCATAGTATTGTACCTATTCTCTGCTAAATAGAAAAAACTTGTCTGCAGGCAAAAGTACTATTACATAATTAACATCATTGAAGAAATAAGCACAGCCTTTAAAACACTTAGTTCAAAGATCGGAGGGCTGGTTAAATAATGATGATTTGTGTCCTACAGTGGATTCATTTGTAGTGTTTGGGAATAGAGGATAAAATTAATGCACCAGATGGGTTGGGCTTTTATGATTAAAATGAAAGCAATTAGCAAAACCATTTTTATGAAATTATTTTGTGCATGATTTGCATACCAATTAAATGTTCATTAGTAAAGGACTTGGAAGTCAGGCTTTTAATTGTTTTTTTGATTTTCTTATTATTAAATGTTCATTAGTAAAGGACTTGGAAGTCAGGCTTTTAATTGTTTTTTTGATTTTCTTATTATAATTGATTTGTGTCAACAGTGATTTAGTGAACTAATGAACTTTAATAATTAAGTGTTACTTCTCTAATAGCAAGGGTGACAGTATTAATACTAAAGGAAATCTCATTTTAACTAAGTGGAATTTTTTTCATTAACTTTATTGAAAATCAATAATTACATAGCATATTAAAACTTGTAGACAAATACTGAAATGTGGAAGATATAAGATGCAGACAGTGAATTTTAGAGAAATATTTCTGAAATGAATAAATAGCATGAGATTAATAATAGATTACACATTGTAAATAAATTATTAATATTTTTTTAGGTTATGAGCAGAATATATTTATTGAGGGAAAGGAAGCTCCTGTCTGAGAGAGGGATAGGAGGGGGACCTGAGCGGATTGTCCCCTTCAAATAAATTATTTACAAACTTAAATGAATATAATAATAAAAATTGTCCAAAATAAAAATGAAGAATTTAAAGATCAGTCATGTAATAGTTCACTCTGTGCCAAAATCAAGAAACTTATATTTATGTATTTAGAATTCTCAAAGTAGAAAGGGATAGGCAATAAATATTTAAAGATTTAAATTTTCTGAATTTAGTTGAACTTATAACACCACATTTCCAAGAAAAATGAACCTTTCGCACAAGAAATTTGAATAAAATCATACCAAGACACACAGATATGAAATTATCCAAAACTTATTGTAAAGAAAAAATGATTAAAGCACATACATGAAAAATATTAGCAATGGAAGAACAAATTAATTAGCATCTTATTCCACAAAAGAAAAAAAAAAAGACCAAGTGTGTAAGAAACTACACTAATTAATTTAAAGGACTGAAAGAAAAAAATCTGCCCTCTTTAAATTTTATACTTAGCAAGCATACCTTTGAATACTAATATTAAAATATTTTCCAGTTATATAAACTCGAAATATTCTAATACCTCCAGATGTAGCATATACGAAATAACAAAAAGCATAATTCAGAAGGCAAGAGAAGGTGCTGTATGGTCCTGGATAAAGAATAAAGAGCTCTCAAAATGGTAGCTATGCAGGACTATTAGATGAACCCATTTAACAGGTCATAAAAGATTTCTGCAAAAAAAATCAATCTTACGTCTTATGTTATACATGTATTTTGTTCATATATGTGTGTGTGTGTGTGTGTGTGTGTGTGTGTGTGTGTAAAAGACAAGGAAGAAGTGATGTAAAGTCAATGGAAATACACTTTTTTAAAGTTTCTAATACTAGGAGAAAACATCACAGCATGTCTTTTAAGTAGATTGTAAGTCAAAGATACAGGATAAATCTTAAAACAAAAATTAAGTTTAAGCAATATTCAGAAAATTAAATATTAATTAATTAAAAATTAAGTGTTCCAAAGCAATTGAACTAAGAAAAAGTTTTAATGACAGTAAAGAATTACTAAGAATAAAATATAAGATAAACACTGGAATGGCAAGTAAATGACCAGCACAAAGTTCTAGTATGTCATGGAGATGAATAGTGTCTGTGATGCTTACTGGTGGCCAGGTGTCACTTGTAGGACTGAGCTGCTGCTATTTCCTAGATATCCACCCTGTAGACCCAGACAGAATCATGACCCATAGGGTGCAGGAGAAGTTCTTTTGTAAAGTATGCTGATGGAAATAGTTTTCTACTGTATACAAAAGAATAACTGAAAGATTGCCTTAGTATACCTATTTTTCTCCTGTGTTTAATTGTTTGCCCTATTTGGTGAGTTCTTTCCATTCTCATGCATGGAGTTGTGGTCATTTTGATTCCTCTCTAGAATATCTTTTAGTAGTCTGTGTAGGGTTGGCTTTGTCATCATGAAATTCTCAAGTTGTTCTTTGTCTTGGAAGTGTTTCACTTCTCCATTATACCTGAAATAGAGTTTTGCAGGGTATATCAGTCTGGGTTGGAATTTGTTTTCTTGCAAGACTTGAAGTACTTTGCTCCATGCTCTTCTTGACTTGATGGTTTGTGAAGAAAAATTTGCTGTTATTCTGATGGGTTTTCCTTTAAATGTGATCTGTTTCTTTTCTCTAGAGGATTTTAAAATACTGTTCCTGTGCTGAATTTCTGGGATCTTGATTATTATATGTCTGGGTGTGTTTTTAATTGGGTTGATGTTATTTGAAGTTCTATATGTCTTCGGTTACCTGAATGTCAGATTGTTTCCCCATATTTGGAAAGTTTTCTACTATTACTTCTGTCCATATTCTTTTTGTATCATCTGTGTTGGTTCCTTGTTTCTCATTGATGCTTATTAGTCTTATGCTGTTCATCTTTGCATAGTCTTGCAGGCAATGAATTGTTTTTTCCTGCATCCTAGTTGTTTTTAAGAGATCTTTGCTTACCTTTTCACTAGGTGCAATTATGTCCTTAAGGTCTGGAAGTCTATTTTCATTTTCATTCAAATACTTTTGACAGCTTGTGATTGAGGTTTTAATTTCCTGTATAGCATTTTTAATATGCTTCATGCATTCTATTTCATTTCTATATTGCTTATTCAAGGTTTCCATCATTTTTCTATTTTTCTCTATTTTTTTTATCAGTGCTTTCTTTAGAAGCACTTAGTACTACTTTCATCATAGATATCATTTATTTTACTTCAAAAATTATTTCTGATCTGATTTCTTCTATACCTTTCTGCAGTTGTTTCTTTACTTCTGTCCTTATTATTTCAGAGATTTCATGTGTGTGATTTCAAATTTCTTCTGTGCTAGTATCTCCTGTATTTGTACTGGGTGGGCTTGGGGCCCGAGCATGCATTTTGGCCTTTCTCTTTGTCCTTTTGTATAGTACTGTCATCTGACCTTTGGTGTAGGGCTTAGATAAACTTATTACCTTAGCACCAGGTCCAGATCTACCAAGTTCAAACTCGTCTAGGTGAGTATAGCTTGGGTCTGGTTGCTGTGCTCCACTTCTTCCTGCTGCATCCCTTGGATATGAACTTGCTGTGCCACTCTGGCAGGATATCTTGCTCCTGGATCAGCGGGATGGGTTGTGCCTCTAGCCTCTCTGTAGGGTTCCACACTAGGCCTATATGCCAGGCCTGGGTTCTGGGTCGAATGAGGATGTGGCAGTCCCTGCGTGCTCCCACTCACACGCTGTGCCTGGGCTCTGGGTTGCATGAGCAAAGTGGAATATGTAAACCTTTTGAAAGTATGTGGTTTTCTTTCAAGTTGTTCTGTACAATTCTGTGAGATAGGGCAAAATAACTTGATTTCTATGATAGAGATAAAAAACTGAAATCTGTTAACACCTAGAGTTGTAAAATCCTGACAGAAAAATGGGTAAAAGTAATAACCCAAACAAAGGAGTTTTCAGCAGTATCTCTCTCTGATACTTAATGGTGTTTGCATAGAAAGAAAATAATGGTCTTTGCATAGAATTCCAAGCTCATCAAGACAAAAAATGAAGTATGTATTAAATAACTGACATCTTTATGTCAGTTATAAATAACAGCCAACTTAATGAATAACTTGTACTCAGCAAGCATTTGGAGGCATGCGCATACACAAGTAGAATCACCCACAGATATCACTGTAGAAGTACCAGAAGTCTAAGAATATTTTTTCAGTGTACTCATGCTCTAAGATTATGAACCTTTGGGAGAATGTCTGTCTTTCTTAACCTGCCACTGCTGCTGGTGGGAGCACACAACTGCTGCAAAGGGACAGAGAACCAAACAAATTTGCTGACCAGAAACACGAACCAACCCATGAACCTCACCACATGGTCTAGGCTGGCCTTGAATTCATGGAGATCCTCCTGCCTCAGCCTTCCAAGAGCTGGCTTTACAGGTGAGCACTACCACATAGGGCCACATGTGGCTTATTGGCTAAGTCAAGTTGGTATTATTATTGCCTTATTGCGGTTACACTACAGTTCAAATAGGAAGACACCTGCAGATTTCTCAGGGAAAGACTGGCCTTTCAAAGGACCAAAGAGAGGGTCTCAGAACACTGGAAACTTGGTCGCTGAGCTCTGTTTCTCAACAGTGAAACTTTTGTGCTCTCTGAGAACTTTGGCTCTGATTTATGCTCTGCATCTTGAAATTTTAAATCTACTTTACTTGTATATGTCATCTCTTCAGAGCCAAATTATTTTCTTTTTATGTATTTGGTTGCTACATTGTCTCACTACACAGCTTGGACTCATGGTGATCTTCCTGTTTTTCAGCTTCCCCAGCACTGGGATTACAGGCATAAGCCATTATGATGGGACTCTGTGGCCAGCTCTGCCTGCCCTGGGGACAGGGCTGGCTCAGCATGTGGTGCTGGGGATAGAGCCCTGGTTGCTGCGCTTGCCTGAGCTTGCCTAAGTAGGCACATTAGTCTGCTGAGCTGTCTCACAGGCCCCTCAGAGCCAAATCTGAGGTCTATCTGACTTAGCTAGTTGAGCTTCAGGTTTACTAAAGGGGAAAATATTTTCAGGGGAATCCCTCCTCCTATGTGCAGGATGACAGGACAGACCTAGGGCTAGGTCCTGGGGCTCTGATTATACACTAGTGGGAATTGGGATCAGCCAGCAATCTGGGGATAACAGGTCTGTGCTTCACTGCCAAGGGGCAGCTCCATGAGAGAGCCATCAACACTAAGGTGTGCCTTCATGGTGGAATGGGGATATATCCAAGTATGCAGGGAACATAAAAGGCAATCCATACTGCTTCAGGGAAGTCCCTTGGCAGATGACCCAACCTCCATCTGTCCTTAGCAGGGGATTAAAAGAGGATGAAGGAGTCCAATTTCCAAAGGCATTAATGCATTGAGCATGCCCGAGAGAGAGGAAATAGTGGAAATTCATCTAATAGCCTGCCCTTAGCTCCACATTGAAAATCGACATTGTCTGTTGCCTACTGGAGATAATGATTCGCTGTACTTCTGGCCTCTGAAGATTAATGTGCCATATAATTGAGCATGTTATACTGCTCCCTGAGATCTCCTGCAAGGAAAAGCTCAAGTCTCCTTTCAGTGTTCGACTCATGGGTGAAACAGAATCAATGAATTTTTATGTTAGCAGTTATTTATCACTTTACTCTTAGTTGAATCTTAGGATATTTTTTTTATGTTCTTGATACAATGATAACCCTTAATTAGTGCTAAGCAAAAATCAGATATATTTTGAAAGAACTATATATAAAATCTCATTTAATTCTGTATAACCATTTTTTGAGGTAGCTATTTTATTGTAATTGAGGAAAATGTAGAGAGAGTAAGTAATAAGCTCAAGGTCACAGAGCTCATAGGGAAAAAGCTGGAACTTCAGCCCTGGTAGTTCATCGTCACAGTACTATATTGAACTCAATTCAGTTGTACTGTCAATATAGTAACAGGTGTTATGCATTCACCTAAAGAGTTTTACGAGTAGAAGCATGGAACTCATCATGCAGATCTCAAGACTGTTGATTTGTGGTGAGGCTCATAGATTTGAAGCAATATAACCAGGTGTCACAATTTTGCAAGAGTATATTTAAGAAAAGCTGAAGCAGCCAGCTTTTCTATATAGGGCCATATTCTTGCTACTAATACGTTTTGTAGGTAGGCTAGTGCCAGAGCCTCCTGGGAGGAAATGGTTATCGGATCTGAACAACTGTTCATGGCAATGATTCTCTAAGGGTCATTGGGGAGCGAGTGTAACATTGCATTCAGTCAACAGGAATTTCCTCACTTCCCACACACTCTGAACATCACTGCTCTCATGGACTGGGGCAGAGGCTCTTCTGTCTGTGAAAATTCTGTCTTTTCTTCAGCTAACAGCCTTTCCTGTCCGTTTTGAAATACAGAACAAGTTAGGCTCAGCGGCATACCTTAAAACTTTTTTTATGTGCTCCCTATTAAAGTAGTAACTTTTCTATGTGCTTTTAAAACATGTCCACCATATTGTAGGCTCCTGTAGACCTTCCAGTAAATTCTACATCTATGGTGGTCAGTGACTGAAACAGGTGTTTTATGTTGATTTGAAAATTCCTTCATTGTTATTTGTTTCTCAATAAAATTATGGAAAAAAAAGAAAATTCCTGTAAGTGGAGATTTACTTTTGAATATGACTTTCTTTTATTATTATTATTATTATTATTATTATTAATATTGCAGTACCAGGGATTGAATTCAGGACCTTGTGCTTGCCAGGCAAGCACTTATTCTACTGAGCTATCTCCCTGGCCCCTGTTCTCTTATTATTGTAACCTAAAAGGTTAAAAGTAAAAGAAAACGTTTCAAAGTACATAAATCAAATTCATAAAGCTATTTTCCACTTTCTCTGATGGTGCATATCATCCTTGTCCATGTACATGCACAAATATTTTTATTATAATATAGTATAAAATATAAAATGCATTTTTGTCTCATTGTGTGAATGTATGATATATGGCTCAATTTTCACATGAAAGTTCTGAGGATTACATTTATCATCTATATGTGATTTTATTCAAGAACTACCTTCTACTAGTATTAGATTCCAGATTGTATCCTCTTTTTCCACTGTAGCTAATATAAAAACTTTTTAACACTAAAGAAGACATTCTCAGCTGTGTGGGGGACAATGTGATCTTATAGACTAAATTGTGGGAGTTCTTTTCTGAAAAGAATTCTTTTGCTTAATGTAGTATAAATTGGGAAGATGTTTCATGGTACCATTGTCACACCATCTATTAGCCAAACTAGAAAAAATAGCCAGTTAGAAGATAAGTCTCTGATTACTTAGGTAGAATTTAATTTTACATAGAAATAAACAGATTGACAAAGGTCATGTAGTTTAAACAAGAGGAAGTAATATTCTTTTTTTTTTGGAACCGGGGATTTGAACTCAGGCCCTTGCACTTGCCAGGGAAGTCCTTATTCCACTGAGCCATCTCCCTGGTCCCCCAAGAGGAAGTAATAAACAAAACAGCTGACAGAATATTGGACCCAAGACACACACATAGACACACAGACACACAGACACACACACAGAGAACTCTGCAGCTGTTATAATTTATATCCTTGTGTCTCTCTGAAGTCGAATGAACTCACAGCAGGGTACCTTTCCCTCTGAGTCCTTCTACCATGCAGCCTTGTTTTGGGGTCAGTCAATGATGAACTGAAACTGTGAGCCTGAATAAACTCTTTTTCCTTTAAATAGTGTCGCTGTGTTGCAGTGATAAGAAAGCAACAAGACAGAAATAAAGAAAATTGTAGCCCCAAAGTGTGGTCCTACCTTCACACACTACAGGGCATTGTTTTAGAAACAGCCATGCGTCTAGGACCGAAAGTGAGTTTTTACTTTACATGGGTAGGCTGGGCAAGAAAATTATCTTGGGAATTCTCATAGCCTTAGAAGTTCCAGAAGTGGCTGGATTGGCCTTAGGTTCTTGTGTTTTTTTTTCCCTATCTTTTCCTTTACTTTTCTCTTTCCTCCCTTTTTTTCTTACTTTGTATTATGGAAGGCTTACAATATGCCAGACCCTGTTCTAAGAGCCGGATATGAAACAAAGTATAAGACAATGTGTTCCTTTCCTCCTGGGTTCTCTGGTGAAGAGGTTAAAATACACACACATGCATATGAAAACGCAATTTGATTTTCTATATGGGGCATGAAAATGAATGAGGATTGATGCTGTGGTGGCTGATGGAGGGTGTATGTGTTTGTTATAACTTCAGGAAATCTGGACAAGCTACCTTGAAGAACTAAGGATGAGTTGAAACCTATGGAGTGGTTAGTAAGAGATTCATTACTCACATCACAGGAAGAAAATTTTCAGAGAGAAAATAACAAATGCAAACACACAGGAATTAATTTCATGGTCCAAGAAGCCTGATGTGGTAAAATATAGTGTATCCCTCTTGAGGAGAAGGCAATATCCACCTGGCCTCTGGGATGGAAAACGACCTGGGCAGAAGCTGGGGTTGAGTCAGGCCACACCTTATGGCACATCTGAATGGCAGGGGTGCAAGGATCTTGAGGTGGCATCAAGCAGAGCTTAGCTCATACTCACAGATTTGCATCAGGCAGTATACTTTCCATTGGGCAAAACGTGGGTTCTCAAGTTAAATTAGATGACGAGTTAATAGACAGCTGATAAAAGCTCAATGCCTAAAGTGTTCTGTTGGTCACACCAGAATGAACAGATCGAAAAATGCTTGTAAAATTTAGTTGTTCCCTAAGAAAGAATTCCTTGGTGACACAGTGGACAAGTAATTTAACAAGTTAATTGAGGGTGGCTCAGGCTTATATTTCAGAAAATCAATTTATCCCAGTTTGTTAAGGTGAAAGACATAAAAATGTGTCTGATTATGAAATGAGAAAATGACCAAATGGAGTGAAAAATGTTGATTTTGGGGGAGGAGGATAGAACCAGGAGTTGAACTCAGGCCCTTGAGCTTTCCAGGAAAGTGCTTATTCTACGGAGGCATCTTCCAGGCCCTGAAAATGCTGATTTTCTGAGACACTTGACAAGCAAAATCCAAAGAGAATATTTTCATGTTTAGAACTCTTAACAGTAAAGTTCTCCAGAAATATATCCATTAAAAATATAGCTCAAGTTACATAAATAATTGATTTTAATTAATTATTTATTTTTTCCATGCCAGGGATTGAACCCAGGACCTTGCACTTGCTAGGCAGATGCTCACACTGCTGAGCTATCTCACTGGCATTGATTCAATTTATGAAAAAGGATTAAATCTTAAATTTTCCCCGTGTTTTTGAAGAACAATTAGCTGTGGTCTATAGAAAATAAATTACAGATAGAAGACTCACTGTCTCACAAGAAAATCTTCCAGCTTGATTTCATGTAATTTTCATTAACATTACCAAGAGTACCTAAAAGTGGTATGTAATTCAAAACACAAATCTATTTATTTCTTCATAGGTTTTCATATGTCTCTTATTTGACCCACTTGACTAGATCATGAAATTCTTGAAGATAGGGAATACATCATCAATTTCTTCTTGGTGGTGTTACACAGAATCTAGACAGGGTAAACAGACAGACTCGGTTAAGTGAACACTATTTGCACTGAGGGTTATGTAGGTTTTAGTTAAGTCACTATTATAAAACAGGGGATCAGAAAGCATGTGCAACAAAGACTAACACCAAGCTTGTTTATGTACAATTTCAGTGGAATCCAGCTATCTCAGTTGCTATTTCCCAGAGTAGCCGTGACACCACAATAACAAAGTTGATATAGACCAAAACCATTTGGGACTCACTGTCTAAAATACATGGCCTTGGGACTGGTGAGATAGCTCAGCGGACTAAGTGCCAGCTTAGGCAAGCGTAGAGACTGAGGTTGATCCTGGGCACTACATGCTATGTGAGCCCTGTCCCTGTGTGTGCTGAGCCGGCTACCGAATCTGGGTATGCTGGTGCGTGCCTGTAATCCCAGCGCTGGGGAGGCTTGGATAAGATAATCACTGCAAGTCTGAACTGTGTAGTGAGACTTTGTACCAAATACATAAAAAAACCTCCCAAAACCCATGATTTTTTACACAAAAGGTTTGCTGATTCCTGAAATTACCTTTTCTATATTGTATCTTGGGGTATAATGTAAAAATCTGGATTAATGTTTTTTATGGTGTTTTCCTCCATGTGCTTATTAAGGTAATCCAGCTTCTCATCATTAGTATGAAGCACCCTTTATTGCACATCTAAGCAGTGATTACAGTCTGAGTATAACTTAATGTGCGTTGAACTTTTCCTGTATAAAAACCACTTCATGAAAAAATTTTAATATGATAATTTTATTAGCAGAAGAGTTGCATAATGTGTGTGCTTTTTCATCATTTTACAGATGAAACTGAGATACGCAGGTGCTATTTATGTTATAACCCATGGTCATACAGTTAAAAAAGTAAGAAGAAAAAAATTCACAGATCTCAAGAGAAGTGAAAGTGGAAATTATTAAATACACTTTGATGCTGATATGTACATATTTGCTTCATTACTGGGAGTTAGACTCAGGGCCTTGTGCATGCTAGTTCTAGGTCCTTTTATGCATATTTTGGTTATAACTATTGGCCTTATTTTAATGTATAACAAGCAAATTATATGATATGAAGCTCTGCTCTATGTACATTGTTAATACTAATCTATTTACAGTTAAGTACAACATTACAAGTCTTTTTGTTTTTTGTGGAACTGGGGATTGAACTCAGGCCCTTGCACTTGCCAGGCAAGTGCTTATTCTACTGATCCATCTCCCTGGCCTCACTACAACATTATGAAGTGGATGCTATTAGAGTGTTTTGATAATAAGATGTAGAGGTACACTCAGAAAGAGTAAAATGATTTCCAAGTAGGCACTGAACAAAGATGTGTCAGGCCTGGGATTTAAATTCAGGAGACTTATTGAACAACTGATTTCCTAAAGGCCCTTCTATCTCTGTGGCTTTATTTCTACATAATTAAATGTAATATAGAAATACATGGAACTAAATATTTAAAAAGGAACAGCTGCTAACCTGAAGAGAGAACAATTGAAGACTGAGAATTACAGGACCTGAGAAAATAACTGTAATCATGTAGCATTAATAAGAGCCTGGCTGAGTGTAGATGTTTGTCATCCCAACACTCTGGGATGTTGAGGAGGGAAGATTGCAAATGTTAGACCATTAGTGGTTTAGAAGACTCTATTGAGGACTAAACAAACAAACACAAAAACAATAAAGGCTGAAGATGTGGTCCAGTCCAAAAGCCCTGGGTTCAATTTCTTATGCCACATTTCTCAGCTGTACAGAGTATGAAAGAGAGTCTTCTGGGGTTACAGAAGTGTATTTACATTGTATAATCTTGGTTATGTAAATAGCTAGCCTGGAAAAATCTTAAAAATAAATCCCCATGGTAAAACATCTCACTACCTTTTAAAGCATTAAATATAGGATTTTTTTCACCAGTTAGTTAAGTTTTACTTTTTTCCTCTACTTCTTTTTGTAAAAACCAGATTTTGAAAGGGGCATTTCTGAGTCACCTAAATTTTAAAAAGTATCTGAAACTTTCCCTGAGAGGTATAAATCTTCTCCTTGTCTACTTTATATGAGCTTAGATGTGCAAAATGCAATGACATGGAATTTTAAAGTTGACCAGAAAAAATTACCTCTGGGCTCTGCAGAAAGTGGATGTATTTCAAGTATATGCTATTTTTTTTTCAGCCTCTTGGGCCTGAGCTCAGAGGTGCCTCTCCTGGCTCCATACACCTCAGCGGTTACTGCAGTAAAGCAAGCAGCATGCTGGGACTTAGACTGAATCCTGGGGACATGCCAAGTGAAGCAGAATAGTACATATGTGTGTTTCCTAATTGGTTATATTTCTGCAGTGGGATTTGAGTGTTGTTTTCAGAGAAGGTAATGGTATTGGTCATGTTGAATTAAGTCCCAAATCGGGTCAAAATTCCTCATTGGAAACGAATGTGGGGAGTGTTATTGAAGGAAGTATGGGCAGAGACAGGTTTTTTTCTCGGCAGCCTGTTCCATTTTGTGCCATTCACGACTTCTGTACTCCTGGGAAACAAAACCTACATCGGTTTAAAATGGTTGGCCTCACTTAAAATTGGGTTTGAAGTGGATGATTTACTAGGTCACTGGCAAAGGACCAGCTTAAAAAGAATTTCAGTGGCTGACATGGTGGCGCTGGTTGTTGCTTTATTTCTGTATAACTAAATATAAAAAAAAGATGTGTAACTGAATATTTAAAGAAGAACAGGTGCTAACCTGGAGGGAGAACAGAAATTCAAGACTGAAACAGAATTTTGAATGCAATTATATAAGTAGAGAACTCAAGAAAAGAACTGAAATCAAGTAGTATTAACAAGTGGCCTGAGTGAGCTGAGCCAATATCTTCATGATCTGTCAGATATCAACTTTCTCAAATGCTTTACTTTTTCCTTAAAGATGAGAATGTTATATTAATTTTCAAAAATGATTACCTAGTGTTTGATTGCCAACCACAAAACAGTAGAGTGAATGAATATTTTTACATGAAGCAGATCCACATTATTTCTTATGTGTCTGTGTTGGTTGAGCTCCGAGAAAGGGATGTGATTGGGAAAACTGTGTATTTTTTTAAGTAATGCTGCTTAAAATATTAAAATCAAGTTTATTTTTATTTTGCTACCAGTCCTACGATTTCATGTGAAAAGTGGTAAAAGTTCAGATTGTTATATTAAATAACCATATTTGAGCAGTAGCACGTTAGAATCAATCCGAAAAAGCTAAGGTTTGTACCAGAATAAGGAAACCAAGGAGGCTATGATTAGCATTCATAGTGTAAAAATACCTTTAATATGCTAGCTTTAACTATAGCTGATCTGTTCAAGGTCGGTCTTTGCTTCAGGTAATTAGATATAATTCTAGGTGTTTTGTGTTTTCTATCAGGACACTTGTTAATCTGTCATTAAGCCCAAGGGAATATTATTGTCTACAGGCCAAATACACTAGTGCCAGTATCCCTGTAATTTATGCAGAACCACGTGAGTGTAGCAAGTCCAGAGAATTTAGTGGGTTTGGCAATACATAGAAATAATGGATAACATTTTTGTCACTAAACAAATAATAGATGTTTGATGTATACTAAACAGTCAGCTGTGATAGAACTTTTCCAAACGTGTGTATCAGCTCCAGGGAACTTTAATGGCAGGGCACTGAACTGCATTCAGCTTTGCTTCCCCTTTCAGTGGGTGTATCTGCTGGCCCCTGGGTGGCAGCTTGGTAGCTGAGTGGACTTGGGTGGTTTCCAGACTCTAGGATGATAAGGGCCACCTTGTCCTAGGACCTTGAGATCTCTTCATCAGCAGCACAATGGATCTGGCTTCTGTTTTACTCCTCCAAATGATGGGGAACTCAGTAGCAACAAAAGGAACTCATGTGCTTTTCAGACAACTTTGATGGTAAGTTCTCTACATATTAAGCTATTTGGGTTTTGGTTATGTAAAGGGATATAAAGATTTTATCATCTTACAAGCTTTTTCAAAGTATGAATTGTGGTGATTCGTATAGTAAATGCAGTATACTTCCTGAAGTGAGAGCTTTTGGAGGGTAACATTCTCAGTTCTCCACCCTGCTAGGCTGGGTGATCATTCACACTTAGTTGTTCTCCCTGTTGGGTAAGGGTTATAATTCCCCAACCCACTAGCATTAAGGTTGTCATTGTGAGGGTTGAGTATCAGATCAGGATAAAAAGTTTTAAGCCAGTGTGTCACCCCAAGGTCTTATCTTTTGCTATAACCATTAATATTCCAGAAAGAAGCTACTCTTCTTATGTGGATTTCAAAGTGAAGATGACATGTAGAGAATCCCAACTTGTACACACAGGCATATTGTATGAATCGGAAATAAATCTTGATTGGCTTCAGCCATGGAGATATTGGTATCACTTCTCAGAGTAAGTTAGGCTTTCCTGACTGGTACATTATGTTGCTGTAGATTTTTTACCTGTAATTGAGAGTTTCCTTGTCTGATGACATTTTTTTTTTTTTTTTTTTTTTTTTTTTGCACTATAGCCACTGTGGAAGAGAAGACAGTGCTTTTCCCTGGATTGACCAGGAAAGAATTCAAAAGCATTAAGGCATAAAGGAGGATTATTACTTAAAACCTAGTGACATAATGATATCCTTTCCCATGGGAATTCCAATTAGAATCCACTTAGATCTTTCCAAGTTGGAAAATGTAATTGTTTTTCTTTTAGTCTTTCTCAAGACCCTTTCATCATAATTTCTTCTTTAAGGCATTTGAGCAGCTAATTGCAGCATATACTGAATCTTAGGTCTGTTATTCAACAATGAGGTCACCAATAGATTTTTAAAAAATCTTTCTCAGAAGTTAAAAGAATAAGGCACCATGAGGAAATAAATCTTCACTTTTTACATAGTAAGGAATAAAATTTGGTGAAAATCGATTAAAGAAATGGGTGGAGAAATAGCCATTATTTAGTATTTCTGAGATAACTCTCAGAAATAAAGATAAGAATGACTGAAAAGATTAACATCTGAAGGGTGGAGCTGTTTGCATGGAAATTGGAAAGAATTTTGTTGACTTTCATTATAAAATCTGTGTTGCCTTAAATTCATTTTGATATATGAATGCAGTTCTTTTTTTTTTCCTGGAGACAATCAACAATGTCTTTTATTAGACATCTAAGATTTATACATTTCATATATGCTTTTAAAGCTTCAGTTGACAGTTCATAACAAAATAAATATGTATGTGCAGCAGTGGCTCTCAGGCACAGAGTTGAGGTTGAAGCAAGTCTTTTCCCTGGCACACAGTGGACACTGAATGACAACAGTGGCACTGGCCTGACCTAGTGGTCTTCTTGACTGAAGGTCATTACGGCGAACAGCTTTAATAGGTGGGATACTATCTGGAAATGAGATTTAAAATACACTTTATAATCTATGTTTTCTTGAAGTTTTTAAGACCTAAATGACATACTTTTCTCCTAATCTAAGAACTCCAACATCATTCAATGAAAATAACGCCCACAAACTACCAGACATCAATCTGCCTAAGAGCCACTGCCTGAGGTTATTCAATGTGTTCAGGTCTCACCAGGTGGAGTAATGGGATGATGGATTTCTTCTTTGTGTCCCTGGAAGCTTTTCTCATATCGCAGGCATCCTCATCTGGCCCCCCGTTGCTGGCCGAGTAGTACTCTATGACCGTCCGGTACACGCTGTGGCCCAGCTGCTTATACATGTTGACTGCAACCTGGTCAGACACTCTGACGAAGAGATCCATGAAGAATCCACCTTTTCTCTCCAAGATCTCTTCTAGTAACTCCATGAGTTTAGCAGCCAAACCAAGGTGCCAAAATTCAGGAGCAACAGACAGAGCTGTGACGTGGCCATGCCACTCTTCCCTCGCAGCAGAGCCTTCTGCTTTGTCCACAATGTGGCCCATCAGCTCTCCCCCAGGAGCCTCCGCCACGATGAAATACTCTGGCCAGTGGGCGAGGGACTGCAAGTAAAAGGCAATCCCATAAGTTTCTGTAAGTGGATCCAAGTTAATGTTGTTGAAGCGGAACAGGTCGTCGCAGGTGAAGGCCCTCAGTGTGGTCATCGCGCTGCACCCAGGTCCTCCAGTACGCCACCACCTTGCGCCCACCCCGCCGGAAGTCTGAATGCAGTTCTTTTTGAAAAAGCCATCTACAGTGAGATGACTTGTTGGTGCTATAAGCGATCTTGAGATGCTGTTCAGAGCTTAGTTCAAACATGAAAATGAACACATAAGACTTTCAAATGCAGGGATGTTGGTGTCAAGAACATGCAATGCTTCGTAAGTAAGATCTTAGCCTCTCAACAGAGGACCACATGAAACAAGGTGACACCCTGCTGGCTGACAGTTGAGTGACAGACATCATTTTCCATCTTCCTCCTTGGGTGTTTTTGGAAACTTTAGGAATCATATAAGTAAAGCAAAAGCATGCTGATTGTTTCTATGTCAGTGGCTTCTAATGAACATAAGACCATGCTGCGAATGGATATTAACACTCAGGCGAGCGCGCTACAGTTGTTTAGCAACAGAACCTCACACACTGGCAGCTTTGGGGCATGTCAAGTAATCTGCTGTCCTTTAAGCTGCCTGTGGAAAAAGTGTGTTCAGACTAATGATTTTTCAGCTCTAGAGAGGTGAATTTATTCATTATCTTTTAAGGGCTGCAGTGGTCTCAGGCTTTATATTTATCTGGCAGTGAACAGATCATTTTTTAAAATGAAATATTTGAGTAACAGGGATAAAAAACTATGAAAATGAAATCTTATATGAAATTGCATCAGATTGCCTCTCAGTTGGCTGGATACATTTGATATTGATTTTTTTTCTCTTTATACCAATGCTCCATTAATGAAAAGATCACTTAGCTTTCATTTCTAGGTGCACAAATTACAAAATGTATTTATTCATTAACTTTAAAGCTGTTAAGATCAATAATAAGTCATATCACAATATCTTTTGATGTTAAGATCCAGATACCATCATGATAATTTCTATTTGTATCTAGAGAGCTGTTATTTAGCACATATGACCATTTACAGTGAAGATATGAAGCAAAATTTTTCTATCATTTAAGCCTGCCAGAGTAAATCTTGCAAGTAGGCATCTATTTTTCTTTGCTACTTAAGATACAATACAGAGCTACAGATAGGTCATCTGAAATGTATTGCTGCTAAACTATCGCTAAGACTACAACCAAGCATCTACTTGCATGAAGTAGAAACCATGATACATTTTATTGTTGTGTGACTAATAGAGGGTACAATGAAGTTGCTCTTGTAAGGAAGAAGATTCCAGATGAAAAGGGTATTCTATTGAATTTCTTTTTCTTTTTTTTTTTTTTGTGGTACCGGGGATTGAATTCAGGACCTTGAATTTGCCAGGCAGGTACTTAATGTACTGAATTATGACCCCAGCCCTCTATTGAATTTCTCATGTCATATAATTAAGAAAATACTTCTTGGATCATTTTTTTTTGGAAATGTTCTTTCAAAATATTTCTTTAAGTTTTAATGTAAAATGAAGAGAAGCAATTCATGAATTTTTTTTTAAAAATGTGAATAATTTTATTTCAAAAATTGATAAGATTTTATCATCACAAGTGAAGATGCTTAGAGTTTTACTCTAGGAAAGTATTCTTTCAATTTTTATTAGAAGTATTTATATATAAGTCTCAAAATTACTTATTCATTGCATTTGACTTTGGGAAGCAACATTCTAGTGCTCGCTACTCCCATTTTAAGGAAAAAATAAGTCTCTTATTTCTTTTATAGTGCCAACATCCAGCTCAAGGCCTTGAGCTTTCCAGGTAGGCGCTGTTCCACTGAACTACATTTCTGGCCCAACAGCAGTCTTTTTTATTTTTAGAAATACATCTAAAGCTGAGAAAATTCTCTCAAAGGGATTTGTGAAAGTCGAGTGTGTAGAACCTGTCTGGTAGAGAATAGTTATTAGCACAGCTAAAGAACAGTAGTGTTAGTCACTATTTTGTATTACCTTTGTGGCCTTAATATTTTTGTTCATTTTTGTACGTATTGAAAAAATTTAAATGCAGTAAATGAATTCTAAGGACACTTGACTGCAAAATTTTAGGGTTCATCAAGAAGTTAGATGGTTGTGTTATTGAGGATGACTGTAATGTAAATAATCTTAATTTTCCAGTTGGGCCTATATTTGTGCAGCTTTCACCTCAGAAAGGGCAAATCTGGCCAGTGTCCTTCATTAGCAGCGCACTTTTGTATTTATTAAAGTCACTGTACTTTGATGAGTGCTGCTGCTTAATTAGTGCTCATTCAACTCATTCAACCCCCTGGTGAGCATTGGTAACCTGTGGGATCCCTGCATTGCCTGTTTCCTCTAGTATGATAGGATTTGAAAGGCTATGAGGAAAAAAGAAAAAGATATTGGGCCAACCAAATAGCTCAGCGGGTTAAAGCACCTTCAAGCAGGCACAGGGGCTGGGGATTCAATCCCTGGGCCTGCTGTACCAGCCCACCCTGGTGCATGCTGAGATGGCAATTGAGACTGGATGTGGTGGTGTGCACCTGTAATCTGAGCTCTTGGGATTGTAAATAGGTGGCTACAAGTCTGATCTAGTAGTGAGACCCTGAACACCCAGTTCCCTAAAAAATACACACACACACACACACACACACACACACACACACACACACAAACACACACACACACAAAGGTAAGAAAGATAAAAGATCCTTCGGTGCTTTGGGGGTTAAGGAAATTGAAGTGAGTTCTGCTAGATTTGAATGTTGGAATGATTCAAACTGTGCAGTTGTACCTGGGATGGCTATGGTTGGTCCAAGCTTTCAAGTTTAGGTTCAGTTGAATGAATGTATTGGCCAACCATAACACTGGCTGCTAAGAAAAGTTAGAAGAGCTTTTTAACATCAAATTACGCAGGTGAGATTTCCCTTGTGTCTTTCTATGCTTTTTGATAATCACTTCATTCTCAGTTCAAGAGCAGAGATATATCTTCTCTTTTCCCTCTCCTTTTAATTTATAATTCCTCTCATTCATCTCAGCCCTCAGAGATTACTGAGAATGTGAGGCTTTGAAGACACATCATACAAATTCAGCCATGCTTTTGTTCTCTGAGCCTTTATTTTATTTGAATAATTAGGGATGGATGCAAACTACCCTGTAATTTTCCTTATGAAAATACATACTATGGTCATAAAAAGGGAAGATTCATGAAAGGAAATAGAAATTATGAATCGATAAAGCAGAAGGTGACTCCTAGTGAGAGCAGAACACAAATTAGATTTGCCCTCACCCAAAGAATTCTATTTAAATAGGCAGTTGCACTGGTGTATGTCAAAGACTGATGATTCTGCATCTAAACTTGGGCAAAGCTAGAGCTCAGAGGCTGCAAGCTTAGGAATATCAGTATTGACAGCAGGTAGACCAGGTAGGTGTAAAGGAATTTGAATGCTGAAGCCCTGAGAAGATTGAGTTTTGATTGATTATAGTGACAGGCAATACAGTATAATTAGGATGCAGAGGTTCATTGTGAATGAGTGGGAGTGAAAGTATTATGTGATAATACTTTAACATATAGAGCAATACTGTGGAGTATAATGCACAAATCATAAATAGTGAAGCTATGCATGGACTTGGCTATGTTTAAAAATAGTACATTTAAAAAGTTAATTGTGTAGGTCCAAAAGTGAGTGTTATATGTCTGCCTCTGTATCTTGCATTTTGTAAAACAAAATGCACTGGCAATGAATTAAAATCAAGACTATACCAAGACAACTTAGTGAGAGCAGAGGGAGGTTGAAGGCTAGACGCTGCCTGCTTTCAAGACTTATTGTGTAGTTGCGGTAGCTAGAATAGCGTTGTGTGGCACATGGGCAGACATAGATCAGAGACAGAATTGAGAAGCCAGTGATGTATCCATATGTTTTTGTCATTTGAGTTTCATCTAAGGTGACAAGGAAATTAAATTGGGACAGGATAGTTTTGTCAAAAATGGTATTGGAACAGTGGGGTATCTGGATGGAAAAAATGAATATAAATGCTTGTTTCATGTAATACACACATAAGAAACCCAAAGAAATCATAGAAGTGCACAGGCAAAAACTAAGAACAGGCTAGAAGGAAACAGAGAAGGAAATCTGCTTTACCTGTGACAGACAAATATTGTTAGTTAGCACAAAGCACAAACTCTGAAAGAAAAAATGATAAATAGGACCACAGGTAAATTAAAACTTATTTTTCTAATGATACTATTAAAAATGAAAAAATGCAAACCACAGCTGACCTATGGATATACTTTATATCTGGAATACACGAGGAATACTTAGAGTTCAATAATGTGAAGTCATTTATGTAACCCAGGTTAAAAATGTGCACAAGATTTGAACAGATACTTCACAAAGAGATACATCCTTGGCCAGTCAGTCTATAAAAAGATGTTCAAAATCATTAGTTACCAAGAAAATGATTGTTAAAATTCTAGTAAAATATGATATACTGGCAGATATCTACAATTAAAATAACTGAAGGTACTTAAAATATGGTGAGAGCTTGAAACAAATGGAACTTTCCCACATTGCTTAAAATTTCTCAGTTATTGGGTGTGTGCTGTACATAATGCATCTTAATTGCTTTCATCAAGCCCCTTCCTCCTCCCTCTTCTATCCATCCATCTCTCAATCCCCTTATCTACTTCCTTTATCTTTTATGATTTTTTCTTTATTTATAATTTGGGTTTCTCATATAAGGAGAGACTATGTGATATTTAAGTTTGTGCGTCTGATTTGTTTCCCTTACAGTTATGGGTTGAAGGTGCATCCATTTTATTTGTCCTTCTTTATGGCAGAGTGGTACTCCACTGCATGCAAATACTCTATTTTCTTTATCCATTCATCTGTCAGTGCACATACAGACTCCTCCCCAGATCTAGGTATGACGAATTTTGCTGCTATAAACATGCATATACATGTATCACTGAAACATGAGGTCTGAAGACCTCAGTAACTCTATGGAGAGATACTGAGAAGGTAGGTGGATAGTTGGGTCTATACTGGTTTTGAAATTTAAAATAGTAAATAACTTTTAAAAGGGTTTAAAAGTTCATATGCCTACCATATGAACTCACATTCCTACTTATATGTGTTTGTGCAAGAGAAATGAAAACATGTATCTTCATAAGTACTTATATATAAGCATGTTCACAATATATATATTTCATTAACACACACATGCATGCATGTGTGCACTATCATACCAGCTTCATTCATAAATGCTCCATACTGGAAATATTCAGACTTCAATCTATAGGAAAATAGGTAGAAAATTATTCAATATTGTAAGGAAATAACCTATTGAATACTGCATAATGCAGATAAATTTCAGAGACATTATAGTAATATTACTATCAAATTTTCTGGGCTATGAAGCAGAGATTAAAAATACTTAAAATATTGTTTTGGATATTTTTATGTGGGTGTATTTTGGATAAGATTAAAGTAGATTTCTTTCTATAATGGGAGTGGGCCTCATCCAATCAGTAGAAGGCCTTAACACATTTCAGGTGAGAAAAGTGTTCCAGCAGGTGGTCTTTGGATTTGAGCTATGATATTAGCTCTTCCTTAGGTCTCTATCTTGCTGGACCACCTGCAGATCTGGGACTTTCAAGTCTTTATTATGAAGAGCCAATTTAATCTCTCTCTCTCTCTCTCTCTCTCTCTCTCTCTCTCTCTCTCTCTCTCTCACACACACACACACACACACACACACACACACACACTTCCATACAAACATACACTCTGTTCATTTTTTTCTCAGAGAAACCTTACTATAAACTTATACTGAATAAGAGAAGCTATGTAAAAAATCAAACCTGTGGAATGATTCCATTTTCATGACTCTCAGGGAAAGAGTCACATAAATTGCAGTGACAGAAAGAAAATTAAAGCATCCTGAGTCTGAAGCTTGTGAAAATTAAGTGGAATAGGGCCCCAGGGGATTTTGGGAAATGTTCTATAATTTGCTAGAAGGGATTATAGAAGTATAAATATTTGTCAAAGTTATCAAAAGGCACACTTAAAATGGGTAAATTGACTGTATATAAATTGTGGTATGAAGGTTGATTTTAAAAACACAGTCTATAAACACTGCACGTAGCAAGATGGGGAAGTTTTACACAGACTTGGGGCTGTTTTGCTGAGAAGCAAATGAAGGAATTTCTAGATGGTGAAGTGTGGAGGAAAAAAGATTAGTTTTGCATTATGGTTCTCATTGAAGAGCTAGAGTTTATTTCAGGGTTTGAAGTTTATTAGTGGAGAAAACCAATTTGGGCCCGTGGGGGTGACACAAAAGCTCTGGAGAAATTTAAACACAAGGCAATGAAATAGGGAGAGACTTTACAGTAAATGTTTTTCTGTCACAGAGAATCTAGAAAAACAGTATAAACCATCAGTGGAAAATTTACGATGTCCAGACTAAAAGCTGATAATCATGAAATTCAGCCTCAACCCTGACATAACACTAGACTGTGTGTCTACTCTGTTAATTCCCAGAGGTTTGTGCTTAGTGATTCTGGATATTAGGTGAGGCCTAGCAATCATTTTGTAATTAACTTTCTAAATGTTCATTAGTATGAATCTGTTGCACGTAATGGCTGCTTTCAGTGTGGGGACTTGGTACCCATGTATAACACACGGTGATTCTCTTTACTTCCCTTCCTTTCTTTCTCTGGTCCCTCTCTCCATATTTTCTTTTCTTTACATATTTAGTACAGGATCTCCTGGGTCTCACTACACAGATTGGACTCCTAGGGATCCTCCTGTTTTCAGCTTCCCAAGTGCTGAGATTACAGGCACGTGCCACAATGCCCAGACTCAGAGGGCAGGGCAAGCATGGCATGCTGGGGATTGAACTTGGACCCTGCACTGAGCTTTCTGGTTGGTCCTCATATTTTCTTTTGTGGTTCTGGGAACTGGACCTAGGGCTTCTTGTGCATCACTGATATGTATATACATGCACACACACACATATATTATATATATACACACACGTGTATATATATATATGTACACACACACACATATATACACACACACACATATACATACACACACATATACATACATACACACATGAACACCCACACACATATATACATACATACACACACACACACATATACATATATACACACACACATACACACACATACATACACACACAAACACACACACATATACATACACACACATATACATAAACACACATATATATACATACACACAAACACACACACACATATATATATACACACACACTTATACATACACACACGCACATATATACATACACACATATATATATATACATACACACAAACACACACACATATATATACACACACACATATACATACATACACACACATATATACATACAGACACACATATATATGCGTACACACACATATATATACATACACACATACATACACACATACACACATATACATACGTATACACACATATATACATACACACACAAACACATGCACATAAATACATACATACACACATATACATACACACAGAAACATACACACATACATACACACATATACATAAACACACACATATATATATACACACATATACACACATACATACATACATACATACACACACGTACGTAAACACACAAACACACACATATACACACGCACACTTATACACACACACGCACACTAACACACACATATACATATATACACACACATACCTACACACACACATATACATGCATACACACAGAAACACACACACATACACACACACACATATACATACATACACACCCAAACACACACATACATACATACATACATACACACACACACACATATACACACACGCACACATATATATGCTTTTCTGGTGATTCTGATGAACATCTAGGGTTGGCAAGCATTTTCTAGACAATGCATACAGTACAGGAAAAGTTCCTTGTGGCAGGTGAAAGGTGGCCATGAAGGAGGAGCTGTCCACATCAGGTTCAGACGGACTAGTGAGACTGATGCTTCCTTAGCGACCTGAGCTTCATAAGGCCACTTTACGAAACGTGATGAAGAAACCTGTCCAGGTTGTACTGCGTTCTCACACGGCTTAGTTAATGGCTGCCCTACAGTGTTTGTCTGAGAACTCTGCCCATTAAGTTGGTGTTTCCTCATTGTTCTTTTATTTTTAAAGAATGCAAAATAGTGATAAGAAAACAACATCAGAAATGATACAAGATTTCACAAAATAAAGCAATAGCAATTCAACAATGGTCACTGCATTACACAATGCTATCTTCAGATTAGTTGTTCAGATTACCAGAAATAAACACGTGAGATTTGTTTAAAGAAAAAAAGAACACAAAACAATAACAAAGAAGTTACAAGAAATTGAAAAGAGGAAAAAATCAGAGTAAAAAAATTCAGCATTTAACTGTATTATCTTGCTACCTGAAAGAGTAATGAAAATTTAAGTATTTCTTTAATGTCATACAATTAGATAAAAACCTCAAACAAGAAGTATATACATATTAAAAAACTAATCTCCAGAGCCTCAGGAGTTGATTTCATTAAAATCATTAAAGACCAGTTTGTCAGATACTTTTTCTTTGGCTGAAATGAACTTAAAAACAGTAGACTATTGGCAGATTTTCATCTCTTTGAGCACTTTTACATAATTAGAGTGCAGCAGGAATAATTACATGCCCTCAAACATTGATAAGCTACATGCAGATCTGAGAACTTGTCATGTATGGGATGAACAATGACAAAATCAACGTACTTTTGATGCCAGTCTCCATGGAAAATGACCCAAGAAAGAGAAATGAAACTCAGGATAATTCAGGAACAACATTCTTGTTAAAGGACACAGCCGTGTTATAACCTTGTTTCAGTGAAGGCACTTTTAAAATTTTTGAATAGAAATGACTTTATGTCTGTGTGGAGCAAAGGATAAAATATCCTTAACTTCAGGCACTAGATTTTTAAAGAGGATGAAACCATCTCATCTATAATTTAAGAGCTTTCCCTTCTTGTGCTTTTGGCTTTACATGTGAGCCTGTAAAGCCTGAGAAATTCTTTGAATGATAAAATTTATAAATGTATTTCTATACAACCACTGAGGCCTGGGAACTCTCCGTTAAAGAATTATGTCAAAGAGGCCAGCAAGACAGCTCAGCAGTCTAAAGCGCCTGCTTAGGCAAGCTTAGGCAGGCACAAGAATCCTTGGTTGATCCCCAGGACCACAGGCCATACCAGCCCTGCCCTTAGGGTGGGCAGAGCTGTCCCCCCAAAACAGAATGATGGCAGAGTTAATTTTAGATATTGCTGTAGGCAATCAAGTATTCCACATCTATAAGGCATGGAACATCCTCACATTGCTACTGGAGAAACAGAAAGACATAATCTGATTCTAGCAGATGTTATTGCTTATCTTTTACTCCTTCCCATTCCAACTTTTTCTAGTGAAGTTTACACAGGAAAATGGCAACTTCCACTGCAATCCACTTGTAATAGGAAGCTTGCTGCATCCCTGTGCTAATAGTTTACTAGAGACTCAAGACACGAAAGTTCTTCCTTAACTGCAGCGTTTGCTTAAATTGCATAAATCAGCTCAGCTTGTGTTGGATGAAACACTGCAGGAAGCCCACAGTTGTGCACATTGCCCCGTTAATATAGGAAAAACAATGTTTTCCACAAATCCTTCATTTCCTCAAATGCAAATTTCCTGCTCATTTTGCTTTTAAGGATTTTTATTTTCTTGCCTACAATATGAACTTTTAAATGCCTTATTGTAACAAGGGCCCAGACATCCAACTTCTGCTTAAGTGCTTTCTTCATTTCCCATCATCCTTCGGTGCCCATTCACTGTAGCAACCATTCTAAGCTGTTGTTGCTGTGCCCATGCGCTTCCCCTGTGGCATATTCTGAGACACACTTCTTCCTGTGCTTGAAGAGCTTTCCTATCCAACAAACTCTGATCATAGGTTAGGACGGTTTTCATTGTCACTTGTTCAGGAAATCCTTCTCGATTCTGCAAGGGAGGAATGTTTTTCCTCTTCTCCTTTGCCAGAATCTCACATTGCTCTTCTTCAGAGAAAAAGGAAACTGCTTGGAAGTTGTGACTACACCCTTTTATTGCTAGGGAATTCCTGAGTTGACAGAAGTGAGTGTACAGTAAATGCTCCCTCAGTGTGTGGACTTGGCTCTAAACCAAACAGAGCAGCCCTGAAGCCACCGTTCATTTAATGTATAATCAAAACATACCATGCCTATGGGTATAAATGCAATTGAAGACATATCCCTTTTTAAGTGTCAGATGTATCATTGTCTGAAAACTCACGGATGCCAGAGCTGAGCTGTTTTCTCTGCATGATGAATCTGCCTCTGCTCTACAGTTTGGAGTTTATTTTTTGTAGTTTGTTGTACTGTGGGTGCCCTCAGCTCTGTGCTTCTCTGTTCTCTCCTTGGCCTTCTATTTCTTAGCCTTTGGTATATTTCTGACCTTTGTTCCTGTTCTCTGCATGATGGCAGATTCTGGGAATTCACTTTTCTAAGTTGCTTAATTCTGTCTTGTGATGCTGTTGATGTTTTGGTGTGACGGTTTTCTCTCATGCGATGTTGCTGGTATTGCTTGGTGGTGCATGCATAACTGTGGCTGCATGAACAGTAAGCATAAGTGACAAGAATATCAGGAAACAGTAACCAAGAGACAAGAAGAGTCCTAGAATCAGGTGTTCATCTGAAAAATTATTACAAGTACACCAGACAAAGTCAGAGGGACAGGACAGAACCTGAACAAGCAAAAGTGGCAAGAGCCACAGAGCGCATCCTTCAGGGGAAAAACTCAGGTGGAAAAAGCAACTGGAACTGGATTGGGTTCAATGACAGAAGACGCAGTGCAGTATTCCGTGTGCAAACTAATAATTATTTGGTGTTCTTTTCCACCTGGAGGGAGGAGCTGTAATCCTTGCTGCACACTGAGCAATGAATAGGTGTGTTGCTGCCCTTTTCCTCTAGTTATCTATAGGCAAGTAGGGCACAGATAAGAGGTAAGAAACTGTGATGGGAAATGATAAGATGTTATTGGGAAGGTGTAGTAGGGACACCTAGACGGCTGTCTCTGTCTGAATGCTCTGGCCAGGAATGATTAGGGTATTTCTTTCTTAATCCTAGGAATTCTCAGTTTCATCTCTTTCCTGTGACCACCTGGGAGATTTCGTAAGTGTGGATTCCCAAATCTCCCTATCTGTTCAAGTCTTAGACAGCAGTTTTGGACCAAGGAATGATGCTGCTGCTTTCTCTGCCATTTAGTGATTTCTTTCACGTTCACTCCCTAATGCATCAGCCGAGCGCCTGATCCAGTCCTGTCCCTTCCAATCACCCTCAAGTCTTCTTTCTCTCAGCACACGGCCTCATCCCTGACTTTCCTGAGTAGACTGAGGTCATTCAGTGAGAACTCCTTCATCTCTCTGTCCCTTGTTACCTGTCAAAAACCTACCTCTGCTGGTCCTAATTTTTCCTGAACTTTCATGGTCCTCCTTTTTTCCTTCCTGTCTTAGAGAAAAAAGAATCTTTTTCCCATACAGTGCCGACTTGTTTCCCGTGCTTTGGGCCGTACAAGGCGCCTTCACTTTGGTCTTTCTTTGGTTTTTCAGTTGTTTTTTCCTATTATCATTTCCCTGGCTAGAAACCAGAATGGATGCACAGACAGAAGAATCAGTCTCAAAAAGACCTTTCCAAGGGGCTGGTGAGATAGCTCTGTGGTCTAAAGTGCCTGCTTAGGCAAGTTTAGGCAAAGCATGGGGACCACAGTTTAATCCCTGGCATCAGATGCTGTGCCAGCTGTGTTCCCAGCATGGGCTAAGTGGGCTATACATTCCCCCCAAAAAGATCTTTTTTATCCTTTACAATACTCCTTGTTTTCCTCCATCGGCACAAGTGGAAATGGCTGGTGGTTACTTAGCAGTGTACTGGTAATCTAGGACGTCAGATTTATGTGTCTCTGGTGCTTCTGTATCTTTCCAGGTTTGTGTTATTATAGTCAGTCATAGTGGTTGTATCACCATTATCTTCTTTTGGTCTGATTTACCTTCCTGAAAACTTACAAGATCCTTTGGTCAAAGGCACATACTTAAGCCTCTTGCATTCAGCTGTAGGCTTTCACTGACATTAGCTATATAGATGAGCAAGGACTCCACCAGCCCAAATTTAGGTTCTGTGGTTGTGAAGTTAGTAGAGCAGCAACGCCTACTTAATTGGGGAGCTCTAGTTGTTAAGTAAGTAAAAATGCTGTAGAAGAGACGGCAGCATGACTAGCCTTTCAGTGAATGTTAGTTGTCATTTCTTAGCCATTTTTTGTATTTTTTGGCAGCAGGAATCAAACTCAGGACCTTGTGCTCACCAGGCAGGCTCTGTGCCACTGAACCATATCCCTTCTTTTCCCATTCTGGTGTTTATCATCATCAGCAAGCTCTATTTAAATCAAATTGTTAATGTCAGACTTTCCGCATTAGGTGTTGTTGGTGTGGAGGTAGAACCAGAATGAGCCAAACTGAAAGTAATAATTAAGTCTTTATTTGTGTATCACAAAAGCACAGATGTGGGAAGGAAAAGACAGCTACTCATCAGTATTTTATTCTTCTCTGAGAAACAGCATGGGTTGAAGCTCAGATAGATGCACAACAAGTGGGAGAAATCCTTCCACTGCCAAAGAACTCAACAGAAAGGCTCCGGTATTTTTATTTGGATACCAGCATTCTTGAGCTGTAATTGACAAAAATTAGATATCTAAAGTACAAAATTTAATATTTTGACACACAAATGCATTTGGAACTGGTCACCACATCAAGCTAATCACTGTATCTATCACCTCACAAAGCGACCTGCGTTTTTTATAGTGAACATTTATGATCTGTTCTTAGAAAATGGCAAGTGTACACTATAGCATCATTAACCACGGTCACTATGCTGTGTTTGTATCTCTAGAACTTACTCATCTTATGTAACTAACACTTTCACTCCTTTGACAAGTATCTCTCCTCCCTGGCCTTGACAACAATCATTGTTCTCTGTGCTTTTCTGAGTTTCTAAAAGATATATGAAAAATTGCTGAATATCACTAATCACCAGGGAGGTGCAAGTCAAATCGCAGTGAGATGTCACCTCATACCTCTTGGCATAGCTGTCATCAGAAAGACATGGTGCAGCAAATGTGCCAGAGATGTGGAGTAACGAAGTCCCTGGTATGTCAAAAATGGTATGCAGGGCCATTATGGAAGTTGGAGAAGTTTCTCAAAGCATAAAAAATGAAATGGCCTTATAACTCATCAGTTTTACTTCTATGTATCCAAAGGAATCAAGTGACTATCTTGAAGAAGTATCTCTACTTCCGTGTTCGTTCCATCATTGGTCATGATAGCCATGATAAGCAAATGTACTATGTCTGGCGACAGCGTGTATAGACACAGTGGAATAACTTGTGACCTTAAAAGCAGGGAATACTGCCATCTGTAGCAGTGCCAGGAAGTAAGACGATTCTGTGCTCAGTGAGGTAGGTTTAGCTGAGTGGTGGGCACTCTGTGGTCTTATTTGTTAGTGGAATCCAAAATAGGCTATATGCCTTGTGAACCCCAGCACCAGGAGTGGGAGAAGAGGAAGGGCTAGGGAAAGTACTGAGTCAGAGTGGAATAACTTTCCTCCACACTGACTCTCTTCCCTGACTCCTTTCATGGAGGTATCTGGGTGAAGAATGCATGAACCTAGTGGCCCAGTCCTATAGGCAACTCCCTCTAGAACTATGCAACAGTGAGGTGGAGTGAGGCAGGTTTTATTTTATTTTATTTTATTTTATTTTATTTTATTTTATTTTATTTTATTTCATTTTGTCTTTTTGAGACAGGGTCTCACTATGCAGTTCAGGCTGGCCTTAAGCTCACTTTGTAGCTCAGGCTGGTCTCGAACTCACAACAATCCTCCTGTCTCAGCCTCCCGAGTGCTGGGATTACAGGCATGCGCCACCACGCCCGGCTTGAGGCAGGTTTTAAAAGCACTCAAAAGAAAATGTGAAAAGTTAGGTGCAATCAGCAATTTATTTATTTATTTGCTTTGTAATCAGTGTATTAAGAAGACATTCATACATTTTAGCAATTGCTTAAATTCTGATACCCAGAATAAGCACGTGTATGTGACATTTTTAAACATACAAGTAAAGCTGTTCATCACAATTTGCTACACTATTATCATTAAATTACAGTTATTTTGGAGCATTAAATCAAGGAGGCTAAAGTAAGCCTGTAACATACCTGTGGAACACCTTCATACATTACACATGCACGTTACCTTTCCGTGCAGTCTCTTCACTTTAATTTCAAAGTTACCCAGCTCTGAAGACACAACTCAAATGACTTTCTTTAGAAAGTTATCATTTCTATCACTGATATCGCAAGTATAACAAATTATATTTTACATGCTATCTTCAAGTAATAGCTGAAGCAGTAGAATACAGAGGCACCACAATGAGTCCTACTTACTACAAATAACTATAGACAGACTAACGCTTCCACAAACTGTTTCCTTTTCTGATCACCAGCTAAACACAGTTTATTCCATAGCTTAACTATGAAGGATTACACACTAACATTTCACATACATCTAACATTTCAGCATAAGCTAGTCTATGTATACAACTAAAATCAATTACAAGGCATAGCCAACAGAGACCAGGGTTAGGTACTTTTTACAGGCATGAAACTTCATCTTGCACCTTGAAGTCGTCATACATACTTGGCAAAGTCAGAGCTTTTGTATTTGTTTATTCTCCATTCAACTTTTAAAACACTATTATATTTTAAAATTAATTTTATTGAGAAAGAAATAAAAATAAGACAGTTTCAAAACAGGTTAGTAGGACATTTACAATAATTAATGCACTACATATTGTTGTCTTCATAGTAGTTATTCAGAGTACAAGATGCAGACATGGCATCTTGTCCAGATACTATTAGTACAAATCTTTCTTCTCATTGAACTAAACAAAAAAAAAAGGGGTAGAAATGAAGGACCATTTTGTATCTGTATATACGAAATAGTTAGGATGGATATACAGCTACTTTCTCTTAATTCAATGAATAGAAATGATGATTATTGTTCGGTTGCCAAGAGTGGATATTGTCTTTTGGAAGCCACACAGTATTTTAACTAGCTGTATATCCATACACCTGAAAAGATCTGCTCATCAAGTAAAAACAACATGGTCCTTCTTATCTAACACAACGATAATATCTTCTAGCTTTGATTCTGGGTCTCCTTCACCATGGAATGTTATCTTCTGGCTGTCTCTCCTGCCTGTGTCAATATGAACTTCTAGAATCTTCTTTTCTCTATCTTCCTTCCATTGAAGGTCTTACATATGTCTTTAGGGCTGCTGCATTCTCCAGGGCCCTGGCACGCAGGCTGAATTTGCTACACCATTCCAGGTCCTGTCTGATGAGTTCTTGTTTGCATTCCAGTACCTCAGCAGTTGGGACAGCGCTCCACAGCTCCTTTCTGGTGTTTTTGTTTTCTCTTGGCAGAACCGGGGATTGAATTCAGGCCTTTGCACTTGCCAGGGAAGCGCTTATTCCACTGAGCCATCTCCCTGGCCCCACAGCTCCTTTCTTACAACCTCAGCCTTCACACTTGGTCACAAATTACATTCTTTTGCAGAGCCAATTTCCTTGTGACAAATATAAATGTAAGGTAACTGAGAGATGACGTTTCACATTTTTACCTC
Source organism: Ctenomys sociabilis (assembly GCA_004027165.1). Classification (NCBI taxonomy): domain Eukaryota; kingdom Metazoa; phylum Chordata; class Mammalia; order Rodentia; family Ctenomyidae; genus Ctenomys; species Ctenomys sociabilis. The sequence goes on from PVKA01023881.1 coordinate 34,379, forward strand.
TCCTTTCTCTTTGCATCCTTCTTCCTTCTCCATTAAACTTATCAGAGATATCCGTGGGGGAGCCCAAACCACACCTGCTCCACCTTCCTAATTGCCTGCTGTCCTCCTTTGTCATATAATTCCTTTTTCTTGGCGTCAGAGGGAACTTCATAAGCTTGAGAAATCTGTCTAAACTTTTCACCTTCATTTGGATTCTTATCTTTCCTGGTTGGTACTTCAAAACCAGTTTCTTATTTTTTTTTCCATTTATTTTTATTTTATTAAAATACAAATGTCAATCAGACAGTTTCAAGACACCTTAACCATACAGAGTCGATGAATTAATACATTGCAAACTGCTTTCATAATGTTTTGGTACTGTACAAGGTGCATACATGAAATTATATTTACAGGTTTTTTATAGCTGAATTATATCAAAGATTCAATAAGTATTTACCTAGTGGATGACCATAGCACTAAAAGCCGACATAATATCCTGTCCAACCACCATTAGTGCAGATCTTGCCTCTCATAGAATTATGTAGAAGCACAGCGTTATCTATCCCAACTGTACTGTCTATACACACACATCCTGATTTTTTCTTTCTACAACCCTTCCTTTGTCTACACCTGTCAAAAGTGGGCACT
>PVKA01023882.1:0-35003 GCA_004027165.1 Ctenomys sociabilis
TGTGTGTGTGTGTGGGGTTGTGTATGATAAAGTGAATATTAGTTAAATAATTCATCTGTGCTTTCAGTTTAAGGGCATAACACAAGTATTTTGGGAAAGTTTTGGGTAGACACACACAAGAGAAGATATAGGCAATGACATCTTACTGGTGACCAAGAGACTGGCATTTGCACCAGTGCTTTTGCCTGTGTTTTGCACAAATCACTTGAAACTATTGACTGGGATGAAGGAACTTTGCACAGTGCATCCTGCTGGCCTGATTCCAGATTTTGGGCCACACAAATACTTCCTGAACACATCAGGTTCTGCAGTCAGCACTAGTTAGCTGTGGAAAGGTGCTCAGTAGGATTTGTCACTGTACATATTATTAAAACCATCACCCAGACTCCAAACTCAGGAAGTAGCAATGGGGTGAGACCCACAGCTTTCTTATTTCAGAATGGCCTAGAACGGTCCCTTCTCAGATTAGTTTTGAGTGCAGATGCTTTTAGACTTGGAGTGTTCACTAAATAATTTTTTCACTTAACTCCTAAGCTAATGCACCCCTACCATATGCAAGGCACTAGGCTAAAAGCTTTACATGAATGATTTATTTCAGTCCTCCTAACAGCTTTAATGGAAAATAATTATTATGGACTCCACTTAGCAAAGAAAAAAAAATCCTTGAAGACATAGGAAGGTTATGTGTCTTCTCAGTTATGCTATCTACCAAGGAAGTGATGGAGAAGGAAGATTTTGAGCCTAGTTTTCTTATTCCAACGTAGTTGCTCTCAGCTGATATCTCTCCTTCCACATTTTCTTCCCCAAGTTCTCCAGTTCTTGTGATTTTCCTCAAGTGTCTGGTTTTCAGTTGTTCTCCTAGCCTCAGTTTTTGTTTGATGTGGGCTGAGGTGGGAGCATCTTGGAACTGAGGTAAGAGGGAAGCTCACAGAATGTACACTGGATGTGCAGCAGCTCCATGCAGATCTGGGGGAGCTTTCTGCTTCCACAGAAAGAGTAGGATTGGCTCAGGTGAATTCTTGCTTTCTGAAACCTTTTGGGTCAAAACTTTCTTCCCTAAGTAGCAAATGAAAATGGTGTCAACTGGCAATCACCAACTTGCTCTTGTCTTGCAATCTTAAGCAGTCACTTAAGGATTTCAATATTATGTTACAAATCCTCATCATTGTTAATACTTAGTATTAAAATACTGTACTGCATGCATATAAAAATGTGTACAGACAGCATTTATTGTTTCTGTTTGATCACTCTATCCTCCTTCTCATACTCAAGTGAAATATCTAAAACCCTTTCTGATTTTTCTGGATTATAAATGACTGTTGAATTTAGTTGACATGCAATAAACTGAACGTACTTCTGTACAACTTGATGAACTTTGATGTACGAAGACACTCACGAGATCACTGCCACACCCAATTTTCCATTTTATATAAAAACAATGTATGCCTTCTTCAACTTAGCATAATTATTCCAAAAATCATTAACATTGTTACACAGCTTGATAGCTCACTTCTTATTGTGTGTATTATTATATTGTGTGATTGTCCTGTGTTTGCTCATTTTTGCAACTGCTAATAGCTACTTGGGTGGTTTCTGGTCTTGAATACTAGAAATAAAGCTACTCCAGGATTCCATGGAGAACTGATGAATAGCAATACCCTTTCAGCTCCCTCAGGGATGGGATGGCTTTCTGATAAGGCAGGTGCATGTTTACCTGTTTAGGAGACTCCTGGGCTCACTCACACAGCCTTGGGCCACTTAACCTCATCCACATCAGCAGCGCCTTCCACTCACTCCAAATTCTCACCAGTCTCAGCACTGCTACATATTAAGAAAAACATTGCAGTAAAAATGGGCAGCATGAGATGCACCTCTTGGCAGTGATTTCAGAGTGTGGGACAGGAGTTTTAGACATAAGCACAATGCTCTGTAATAGAGCTCCAGACTTCAGTCATCTTGTGTAGCTGAAGCTTCACATGCTGAGGAGCACCTCCCTACTTTCCTGTTCTCCGGAAATCACTGGGCCACTGTAGCTTTTGTCAGTTGGAGTATTTTTGATATTTTGTAGAAGTGAAACCAGGCAGTGTTTCAGTGTCTTTCTGGGACTGGGTTTTCTCCTCTTCACCAAATTCTCTGAAGGTTCCTCCATGCTGTCGCCTGTGACAGCATCCCCTTCTGTTCTGAACAACTGAATGGAGTTCCACTCCCTTCTGCATGGTGTTTATCCCTTTACCTGTCTGGACAGACCCTTTTCTTGTGTCCACATCTTGGCTGTTGAGTCAAACCTGGCAAGGAACACGTAGTGCAGATATCTCTTTAGGATCTGGATCTCAATTCTTTATTTTATTAATTTTGTTGAGAAACAAATAGCAATGAGACAGTTTCAAAACAGGTTAGTAGGACAGTTACAATAATTAATACATTGCATATTGTTGTCTTTGTAGTAGTTATTCATAGGACAAGCTGTATATCTATGCTCACTATTTTGTATATACGGATACAAAATGCTCCTTCATTTATGGATTTCAATTCTTTTGGATAGCTGTACACAGGAGAGGTGACTCTGATTCATACGATAGCTGTTTTAAATTTTTTTGAGGAACCACCATTTTATTTTCCAAAGCAGCCTCACTCTCTTACATTCACACTAAAGGTATGCAAGATTCCTAATTTACCATGTCCTCCCAAACGTTTATTTGTTTCTCTTTTTAAGTAATGGTCATGGGAGCAGGTGCGAGATGATCTCAGCCTACTTTGTTTGCAGTTCCTCTGCTGGTCAGTAATGGCATGACCATTTTGATGTTCCTACTGGAGACCTGTGAGTCACTGGAGAAGTGCCTATTCCAGTCCTTTGTCCTCTTAAAATGCTTCTTATATAAAAATATTGCTCGGGAGATGGTGCAGTAGTACAACTCCCTGACTGGAAAACACAAGGTTAGGAGTTTAATTCCAGTAAGAAAAAAAATTAAAACAAAGATTTTATACAGTTTCAGCTATAGTTACACTTTGTAGCCTTTGCATGTTTATAAAAAATCAATTATTCATGTATATGGGGGTGTTCACTGGACTCTTTATTTCAGTAATTTATTTGTCTCTTAGCACCAATGCATGTTGTTTAGACCACTAAGATGTCTAGATATAAGTTAGGGCAGGTACTTAAACCACATTCATCTTAATTATTCTATGTCCTTTGAATTACCATGTGATTTTCAAAATTAGCATTTCAATTTTTACAAAAAATGTCTACTGGAAACTTGGTTGGGATTTCATTATTAAGCAGAAGTGAGGAGAGTACAAATTCCTATCTTATTCTTGATTGTAAGGGAACCTTCAGATTTTTCCTCTTATTATGTAAATTTTTCATAGAAGCCCCTTGAAAAAGATTGAGTTCCCTTTGATTTTCTGTTTGTTGAGAATGTTTCTCTTTTTCTTTAACCAGGAATGAGTTTTGGATTTCTTCCTAAGAGTTCTTACATCTAGTTATGATCACTTAGTTTTATTTCCTTTTGTTAATATATTGAATAACATTATTCACTTTTCCATGTGAAGTCATTCTTATGTTTTTGGGATAACCCTTATTTGACAATAGCATATGAATTACTTTTATGACCAAAGTAACTAGAAGGTGTTTCTGATCATTCCTAGGTTATGAAAATGGTCACAGATGGTATGGCCTAGAGCTGTCAGCCACTTCCATTATATTTGTAGATTTATTTAAAAACAATTATGTGAACACACAGTAGTTGCACAGATTTACAGCACACAGTGTGATATTTCATTGCATGGGGTACATAGAGACCAAACCACAGTAACTAACATTTGTATCTCCTGCCACGACTGTGCCTTTGGAGCCTATGAGATCTTCTCTTCTGGTTATTCACAAAATAGATTATCAGTTACTGTGACTTTTAAAGGAGAGTTGAGATCCGAGCCATTTAAAATCTGGTAGAAGGAGAAGAAGATGCGGAAGACACTGGCAGGTAGGAGGGAAGCAGAAGCAGAAAAGAACGGGAAGCGTTTGTCTTCTCTTACTATTTCCTTCGGCAGGCCTCAGGGTCCTTTCCGTCTCACGCTGAGGTAACAGCTGAGCTTCTGGAGAGCTGGGGTCGCTGAAGAACAGACAGGACAATGAGTTCAGAGGTCCTTTTGGTTCCGTGGTATTTGCAATAGAGAGCTATTCCCTCCTTTTCTTAGCAAGATTTCCTCTCTTTTCTATGGCTTCCTGTGTGCTACTTGTTTTGCCTTTCTAAGCATGATGGCCTCCCAGGGCATGGTCCTATTCTTTCAGGAAATAGCATTTCATTCAGTCTCAAGACTTTAAATAAGTAAACTGGCCAAATAATATTTTTTTCCCAACAGACTACAAGGCTCAGCTTGCATTCATAAACACCTCCATGCCTGTCCATTTCCCATTCCTTGAGAGAGCCAAGCCTGCTATGTAGGAGTTGCCGTCGCACGCACTTTTCCTTCGCTTAGTTTGATCATTCTTGGCTTGATGTTGAGAGCGTCTGAGAACGGGATTGCTACCTCTTCCCTCACCTGGGACATCTCTCCAGACCTTCTTTTTTTTTATTTTATTATTTTTTATTTTATTTTATTGAAGTACAAATGTCAATCAGACAGTTTCAAGACACCTTAACAATACAGATTCGATAAATTAATACATTGCAAACTGTTTTCATAATGTTTTGGTATTGTACAAGGTGCATATATGATATTATATTTACAGATATTATTTTAGCAGATATCTCTTATCAGTGAATTAAGAGTGTGGCTGTTTACTTATCTTATTTTTTATACCTGAATTATATCAAAAATTCAATAATTATTTTCCTAGTGGATGACTGTAGTACTAGAAGCCGACATAATATCCTGTCCAACCACCATTAGTGCAGATCTTGCCTCTCATAGAATTATGTAGAAGCACAGTGTTATCTTTCCGAACTGTACTGTCTATACACACACATCATGATTTTTTCTTCACTGACCACATAGGAAACATAAAGTTCATGTGTTGGTATATAAGTCTTGCTCTATCTAGGTCTTAACCGTCCAGCAGAAAAGTATAAAAATGAAGTATACATCGTGGGGCCATAATATTATGCTGAGCTGTAAATGGCTATGGTCGACAACTTCTTTGAATAACTCACTATCATTGTAGAATGCTGGACTGTGTTGGACTGTGGTGTCAAGTTCCAGCACTTAAGTTAGTTGAATGACAATGGAGTGCCCACCTTTGACAGGTGTAGACAAAGGAAGGGGTGTAGAAAGAAAAAATCTCCAGACCTTCCAGCTCACTTCCTTGTCAGTCAGTTCTTTGCTGCAGTTCCCGGTAGAGTCGCTGTCCAACTCATGAATCTGCTGTTTGGCTGCTCGGCCGCCGCAGGCCTTCTTCCTGCCTCTAGTTGCGTTCACCCATCAAGTATTTATTTGTACATCCACTGTCCACAGACACACAAACAGTGTAACTTTATTCACTATAGCGTACCAACTAGGAACTTATGACCCTGCCTAGTCCCTTACTAGGGACTCGAACACTTTTGTTTAGTATATAATTAAATTAGTGTTCATTGGTATCTTGTATATTTGATATATATATCTTATATATTTCCATCAGATGGACCTCTGCTTTTGGTCTTTCAAAAATCTCGTGTTTATGTTATTTTCAATTAGAGGGTGAAAGTCTCCTTTAGTTTGTTAATAAAGCCACACATTGGTTTTTCTCAGGGGAGAAATGAACAAACAAGAATAGTGTAAAATTTACTTAACTGCACTGTGAACAAACTCTTTATGCTTTAAAAATTAATGACAATAGTTACTGAACAGATTTTGCCTTTATTGAAGTCATACCGAGTTATTTTCCGTTCTCCCTTGTGGGCTGGTAGTGCCTTGAGGTGGAGGATGGTGGGGTGTTCACTCTTTTAGTCCGTCCCCCAGACTCAGAGACTGTCAAATAAATAAAAGGTTCTCGAGATGTTTGTAGAAAATAGAAAACAGGAGAATTATTCAGGGAAATGTCAGACTCCAGGCCCAAATTTCTATCTTTCCTCTGTGAAGATTCATCAAGGGAAGCCTGTGATTCCCTTTTCTTAATCAGCTGTCTTGCCGGTTTCAATCGTCATTCTAGTTCTTGTCCTCAGACAAATGTCCAGGTTGTGGGCAAGACCCCTTGTGGGCAGACAACCTTCCTGTTACAAGAGATGGCACTATTCCTTCCAACTCTGTGGAGCCTACATGTGAGATAGAGCACCAGGACAGGCCTGCAAGAACAGAGACCTACTTAAAACTGTTCTCATGGGTGCAACGCCGGTGTTCCCCAAATATGGGTGCCTGATTCCTTCCCTGGAGAGGGTGGGATCCAAGCAGGTTCTGGGAAGAAGGCAATGAACCCTGGCGCGTGACCTACTTGTCAGCCTCAGAGTCCTCAGAGTCTGAACCAGGGTTAAAGCCCCCTTCCCACTGCTCTCCCTTATTGATGAGTGGCCTGCATGTGCTGAGATACAGCCATACCATGATTAGCAGGGCATAGGACCTTGGAGCCCAGAGTGGACATGCCTTGGGATTGAAGGGCCCATGTCCACCCAGGGCTCTGCCTCCATCATGTGTACCTTGAGGGTGGACTGCTTGAGCTGTTACAAGGCATGCTAGGAAGTCCTGAGGTTCCCACCACCTTGCCATTGTAGATGTGGGTGTCCTGCTTCTTGTCTTGGATCTCACTAAGAGTGACTTGGAGTATATTTTATGACTTTGATGATTTGAATCCAATACCCTGGCAGCTGGACAAATAGAAAAGGCACGGTGTTGTCTGAGAATGCGATTTTTTTTTAAATGCACCAGACAATTCTGATGTCCGGTCCTAGTTCCCAACAATGGAGAAGACCAGTGGTCTCATCCCGTAGATGAGAGAACAGGCCAAGAGAGTGAGTTAGACAGGCTTAGTTTCCATAGCTACCGAGGACAGAGTCGGCTCTGTAATATGCCTCCTATGTACACATTTCTGTGGCTTTTCTTCGAAATAAAGTCATCGGGAATCCTCTCACAGCAATATTATGAGCCACTCAGTGAGAAGTTAGGTTCTGCATTATTGAAGGTTAATTTTGAGAAATGCTGCATTCTGTACTGCCCTCTCACATTTAAAAATTTTTTTGGTACCATTTTGCAGCACATAAAGTTTACATTCCTCTTCAGCAGTAGGTGCCGCAATATAATCCAGCTTGATTCTTTTTTGGGTGCACTTCCCCTTGCCTCCCACCCACCCATCATCATCTCCAAATCCTCCCCCACACTTTCATTACTGTCACTCCTGTTTTTAGTTCATGTTTATGACACATACTGTTCACATTCGTCGCGGGCGTTTGGTACCAGCTTTCACTTCCTTTCCCTTTACCCCTCCCCTCACCCTTTGTTTCCTATGCCCCTTCCCCTTGTACAACAGCAATCTCCTTGTTGCCATGCTCCAGTCCTTTATTTCTCTCTGTATTTTGCTTTAGTCACGTGAGAGATAGCATATGGTAAGGCTCCGAGGGGCCACCTAGTTAACAACCTTGTGCTGCACTTAAATTAGGATTGACCCTGATTATTCAGAAGTGAAAGTACAGTATTCATTTTTACAACAATTAAACATCTCACTAAATAGCAAATTTTGCAAAAAAAAAAAACTAGATAAACAAAGGATGGATAATAACTGTATTCAAAACTTTAAAAGCAACACTATTGGCACTGTAAAATTGGTTATTTAAATTATAAAAAGTTCTTATCAAAGTTAATGGCAACATATTGTAATCAAGATGTGTGTTATTTTGACATACCATGGGGTTAGAGGATCTTGTTTCTAAGAGAAGAGTTCTACAGAAAAGCACAAAGCCCCCAAGGACTGAGACAAGGGGGAAATAACTGAAAATTTAACAAACTTAGACCTTCACAACTATGCCCTAAACCCTGGACCTAGCAATGCACTTGGTTGCACAGATCAAAGAATTAAGATGTGGGGGCATCAAAGGGAGGAACCCCATTTTTTATTGATGAGCTTCCTCACAGCACTGTTCATGTCCTTGTTCCTCAGACTGTAGATGAAGGGGTTCACCATGGGGGTCACCACAGTGAAAAGCACAGCACCAACTTTTTCTGTGTCCTCTGGGTGAGTGGACACAGGGCAAAAGTAAACCCCTAGGATTGTCCCGTAGAAGAGCAGCACAATGGTCAGGTGAGAGCTGCAGGTGGAGAAGGCTTTCCATCTTTTTCCTAGGGATGAGAGTCTCAGCACAGCTCTGATGATGCAGATATAGGAGAAAAGGATGACAGTGAAGGGGAACAGGATGACTGATAAACCCACAACAAAGAGCACAAACACATTGACTGTTGTATCAGAGCAGGACAATTTGAGCAGAGGGGCCAAGTCACAGAAGAAGTGTGGGAGAGTGTTGCTGTCACAGAAGACCAACTGGATGAGCAGGACGGTGTGTGTCAGGGCAACAATGTTGCTGAAGACCCAGGGGATGACTGTGAGCAGCATGCAAAGCATGGGATGCATGACTGTCATGTAGTTCAGCGGGTGGCAGATGGCCACAAAGCGGTCATAGGCCATGACTCCCAGGAGGAAATTGTCGATCACGGTAAAGACGATAGAAAAGTACATCTGGGTGACACAGCTGTTATAGGAGATGGACTGGCTCTTGGTCTGAATATTCTCCAGCATTTTGGGGACGGAGGTAGAAGAGGAGGAGATGTCAGCAAGGGACAAGTTGGCAAGGAAGAAGTACATGGGGGTATGCAGGCCTGTGTCGAGAATGACAGCCAAGATGAGGAGCCCATTTCCACCCACAGTGACCAGGTACATGCCTAGAAAGAGCACGAAGAGGACATTCTGCTTCTCTGTGTCGCTGGAAAGTCCCAGAAGGATGAACTCCGAGACTGTCGTTTGGTTTCCTTGATGCATACTTCTGTGAACCTGAGGAAAGCAACACTAAGTCTTTATGTTTTCACAAGGAAAACCAGAACAGTACTTTTCAGCTGCAGCTATTCAGGGGGTACTTCCTGGGGAATACTATTCCTTCAGTTTAGCAAGTAGAAGGGTGATCTGAGAAGGGGCTATCTTGTCAGTGCAGTCAGGAAATGCCCTACAAAGAAAGGCAGGGCATGCTGTTGACACGATGTAAGTTCTATCCAGGCTCTGAATTTGATCTTTTTCAACTAATGTCCTGTGTTGTCTAAATCCACCATAGACCAAGGATGACGCATACTTATTCTAAAGATGCTAGATGCTCCTGTAAGAATGTTAAAAATGATAAAATGGAACCGAAGACTGTTGATAAGGTTTTTAGATCTAAGAAGGTAGAAATGTAAAGGGTGGTGCAAGTGAAGAGTTGGAGGGAAGCTGAGACAACTGCATGTGAGGGACTCTGATGGGAGTACAGTGTGTGTATCTTCCTCCTACCGGAGTTCGAGGTGAATGCCAAAGAATGGCTCTCAGTGAATGCAAGAAAGAATGATCAGCACTTTTCTTTGTGTGTGGCTCTGTTTGATGACCCAGAGAATTTAGGAGAAGCAATTGAATGAGAAGACTTGTGTAAAAAGCATGTGATATTTCCCTGAAAAAAATAGGCCATTAGGATCTACAAACATAAAATAAAAAGTATCTGGTGTTTTACTTAAAAAAAAGACTTATATTAGCTTATGACTTCTAGGCGTGGGGTGGGGGATCTCTGTGGATCGGCCCACCAGACAGGGGTGGGGGAGACAATGGTGATTGGTAGTGAAATCCTGCCTTCCCACTGACAAGGAGGCAGGTACCACAGGTGCATTTCCCATAGGCCAAGTGTGGACTGCAGGGGTCACTGAACTCAAACTGCCTTCTGGGATTGCAACCAAGAAAGGGCCTGCCAGGTGGTGAAGGATGTCACTTTCAGAGCCCGTGGCATGGCTTTGTTATAAAAGAACTATGTTAGGGAGAAAACAGAGAAAGAACAGAGACCTTGTCAGGGAACTGCATAGTGACACGCATTTGAAATGAGGCTCTGCTGCGCTGAAACTGTGTCAGGAGAAAGCCTGCCTGCTGCTCCCAAGGCCCAGGCTGCTTGTGGTGTATGGGAGCAGACCATTGCCCATTTTATCTTTTCTCCCTGGCCATTTAAAACTAAAACAAAAAGGAAGTACAAAAAAAAAAAAAAACAGCCAAGATAGGATGATAGGGTACCAGCCGAGGGGAGGACAGATGACGCTCTCCTCCTGTCATCTCCAAGTGGCACAGGAGACCCAAGCTGAGGAGAGAGGGTGCACGCTTAGAACTGGGTGGGAAGCTGAGGCTTTGCATCAGGCCCCTCTTAGCTTTTTCATTCCTGGAAGTGGTCTTCAGTATCAAAAAGAAACTGGGTTTTAGAATCATAAGTGATGAGAAAGTATAGATACCGCACAAAGTTTCACCTAGAAGCAGGAAAGGGGAAGTTAAGCTAGTGTGGTTTTCCATGTGGCCTGCTGTGTAGACCATCAGTGTGGAGCCAGAAGGTGCTGCTCCACACCTCTATACCCCCTGACATCATCTTCCTCTGGATTCCCTTCTTCTCTCTTTTATTCTCCAAGTCACTGGTCTCTCCAAGGTTTTATACTTTCTACAGAAAAGCCAGAAGACAGCAAAATTCCATTTCTTAGATTTTGGAAAATGGAAAGGCAAGGGGCACTGGGCAGAAGCTCTGGGTCTCTGCTCCAGAGGAGCACAACTTACAAATGAATACCAATGAGGGGACATCTGTAGAGGGCAGGCCAGCTGGGGAGACCAAGATGAGGCAAGGAGTAGGCGGGAACTGCAGCTAAGACACACAGTCCCCTACTGGGGGTATGACTTCTATGACCTGGGCTGGTTCTGCTGGACTGTGTTTCTCCATGTGACAATCTCTCTCCACACCTCCTCTACTTTTCTAGCCACGGCAGCCATGCACCCACTCCCGGAGGAGCTGTGTAATTGTTGAGACTAGTGCTGGCTTCTAAAATGACTCACCTCTGAATGGTGACAGGTCTCAGAAGTTCCCACAGTCCGGATTTGGAGGTCTTCTTGTACCTGGGGGGGCAGGTGCAGCCAGATGGCAGCCTCTGGGGGCTGTGGTGAACTGGGCTCTCACTCTGGGGGCACAGCAAATGGTGTCACAGTGCCACACTGGCTCTCCTGGGATCCATAGCTTCTCCAACGTCCCTTGGGGAGACATCCTTGAAGTGTTTCCCTGCAGACACACGGCAATGTTCATGTCCTCATCCTGATGAGGCAAGTGGGGAAATGACAGGCAGGTCTGCTTTCTTCATTGTTAGCCTGTTTTTTTGGGTTTTAAAAATTATTTATTTAATTTTTAATTGATAAAAATTATATTTTTCATGTACAGCCTGTTTTTACATTACACACACACACACACACACACACACACACACACACACACACACACTTGTTGTATAATGGCTAAGTTAAGCTAATTAACACTTATGTCATATACTTCGGTGCCAACACTTCAAATTACTCTTCTAGCAGCTTTCATGTATACACTGTTGGTTTTTAAGTAACGGCACCATTTGTGAAGCAGACCCCTTCAATTAATCCTTCCCACGTCACTGAAATTGTGCCTTCTTTAATCACCATCTTTCCTTCTTTCCCTTGACCCTACACTCCCAGTAACCACCACTCTGCTCTCTACTTCTATGAGTTCAGCTTCTTTAGTTGGATTCCACTTGTAATCGAGATTATACTTGTGTTTCTGTGGCTGACTTATTTCATTTCACACAATGTACTATTACCGTCTGGAGTATAAACCCAGACTGATTTGTCTCCCTGACAGTAATAGGGTACACACAATGTACCCTATTACCGTCAGGTGTCATTTCTCTAAGTGATTTCCTGCTTGTGTCTCAGCTCCTGCTGCTCAGAGCAAGTGAGGTGTTTGCTGTGTGGGCTCTGTCCCCAAGGGGAAGTGCTTTGGGAGCTCCTGATTTCTCTCCAAAGCCTAAGTGGAGGGGAGCACTTACTAGACACCTGGAGACCTGAAGCAAACTCTTGCTGGTGACCAGGATTCCGAAGTGATGCTATCCCCAGTGGAAGGTGATGGACAGGCCTGGCACCATTGGAGTGGGTGTTAGCACTGGAAGAGGTTTAGGATACAAGGGAGACAAATCAGTCTGGGTTTATACTCCTGAAAAGAAGCGCTGAAGTGATACTGAGTTGTGCATAAGTCAAGCGGGAGCCTGGAAATGCAGACCCTGATGTGGAAGGCTGCACATAGATGCAGTCTAAGATAGTAGTACTTTTCAGTGCTTTCTTATGCCTTATAAGATGGTACCATTATTTCTCACCCAACTCGGGAGTAAGCATCCCCTCACCAACAGGAAGGAGCTCATCCTGTGGATTAACTTTATTTGGGACATGCATTCATGACTAATACATGAAAAATGTTCAACATCAGTGGTCCTTCAAGAGATGCAAATGAAGACAACACTGAGATTCCAGGTCACCACAGAAAGAATGGCTATCATCAGGAAGACAAGCAATAACAAATGTTGGAGGGGCTGTGGGAGAAGAAGGAGCCCTTCGCCACTGTTGGTGGAGTGTGTATTGGTGCAACCACTGTTGTCAATGTGGAGGGTTTTCAAAGAGTTAGGATTGGAGGTCCCATTCAACCCGGTTGTTCCCCCCAGGTTATTTTTCCAGAAGATCTGAAAACATCAGACCACAGCGATATATGTGCACCATGTTTACAGCAGTGCAATTTGTCAGAGCTAAATCTTTGAAACAAATCAAATGCCAATCAACCAAGGGACAGATAAAAGAGATGTAGTGTTTTTATACAATGAAGACTTACTTAGTTATAAGAAAAGATAAACTCAATGCTTTTATAGGTAAATGGATGCAACTAGAGACCATACTCACAAAGAAAAGAAACCAGATATGCATGTGCAGACATCATATTGTCTCTCTAGTATAAGAACCTGAAAGAGTAAAATAAACCTGAAAGGTGCAACAGACTCTGTGAAAGGGGAAGAAACTGTTCAAAGGGAAGGAACAGCTGGGATGAGTGAGAGGAGAGAAGGAAGAAAGATGGAAGGGGAAAATATACGCGGGACAGCTTGGATAATTGTACTGCCAATTTCTACTAGTCTACCCAAAGGAAGTTAATAGTTAATTTTTTTTCTTCTTTTTAATTTTGTGGGGACCAATTCTGTTGCTTATACCTGGTATCTGAACAACTGATTTGAAGATAACAATATGAAATTTAACAACCATTGTTGAATTTTCCTATCATCTGTTTAGTGAAGTCCTGCAACATTTCTAATTTTTTAAATGATGTTTTATTCTCTTTAAAAAAAAGCAGAGAAGGAAACAGCAGCAACAGCAAAAACAGCAGGGTAACTGAGCAGAATGAAATGGCAAGCTATTCTCACCATCGTCATCTCTGTGGTCACAGCCAGGAGGAAGTGTGGGTGGTGTGGCTACCACCAGAGTGCTTTTTGTTCTATCTTTTATTTTTTATTTCTGCAACTTGGCCCTGAGGGATGTGCATGATGCAGTTCTGTTAGTGTTTTAACATGGCTCTTGTAGAAAGCAGAGCCTGACTCATGAACTTAGAGATGAGATAATTGTTATACCTAAGGCTCTTTCCTGCCTCACCAGAACCACAGTTGTGATCAAACATCCTGCTAGGAATTCGTGGTGGAGCTCCTGTCTTGCTTTGGAATGACATGACAAGAGTGTTACACAAACAAGATACAACTCCACATCTGCACTTGTCCCCAAGGCTCTAATTAATATCTTTTATGTCTCTTGTTCATCACTTGCTTCAGATGCCCTGCTGACCTGGCCAGTTTGTCAAAATTCAGGCTTCTTTAATAAGGGACATGGATTCCCACCACCCTGATGCTTCTGGATTGTGCTTGAACAATTACTTAGATCAAAGTTTGGAATTACTCTGGTACAGTATTTCAGAAACAGAGAGCTCTGCTGGTACCAACTGGTCACTGGGTTTGAGTGAGAGAGAAGAGCCGCTCTGACTGTCACCCAGTGTACTCTGCATTGTAGCTACCAAAGATATATACTGTTTAGCTACAATGGGTTCAAGGAATCTGCACCATCCAGAAGGATCATACTCCACCCAGAAGATGCTGTTCCCTATTTTACAGCTTAGTTTTATTAATGATCCCATCATCCTGTCGTGTGGACTCTGTGGTAGAAGGAAACATTCTGTGACTGTTGGTCCACTGTTGCAGCTTCCTTCCTTGGCTTCTGATGGTGCTGTTCTCTCTCACCATGCACAAGCTATGTGGGATGCCTTGGGTCTGGTTTCCTTGTCGCTGGACAAGATAGCCAAGGCCCATAACTGAACGTAGCAGAAGTTTATTGGCTTCATGTTTTAGAAATTTTGTCTGTGTCTGGTAGACATGGCTGCCTGGTGGAAGGCTCCGGGCAGAGGAAAACTGCTTATGCCATAGTGGCTAGGAGGTAGGGACAGAAGAGTGGGGCCTGGGAGGAGGACAGATCCTCCCGTGTGACTCCCTCAGCAATCGCATACCTCTTCCAATCAACCCCTAGCAGCAAGTCAGCCATAGTGCCCCAGGGCCCAGTGCTTCTTCCGAAAGCCCTTCCTGTGGGCACGTGAGGATCTGGGGGTCGGGGGACACATCTAGATGTAACCTACAACACTGGTGGTGACAGTAAGGCCGTATGTGTGAGTGTGACTGTGTCTGCAGAGAACTGGAGCAAAGGGTGCCAACCCTATGGGGCTGTCCCGGGAGGGCAGTGTCAGCTCATCTGAAACTGACAACTGCCTTCCCCAGAACTCTTGTTTTTTTTTGTCTTGGAATAGTTAGGAGAGCTTGCGTACAATTTGTAAGGCAGAAGCTCAGCAGGTGCCATTCAGAAGAGGTCACTCTGTAGAACATCACACAGTGACAGACACAGGTGAGGTTGCTCAGTGCAGCCAGGCTGTCCTGTGCTCTGCCCCAAGAATTTTCTCCAGACCTGACTAATTGATGACCTTTACTGTAGACACAGCCTAGGTGCAGGCCGGGAGAGGAGGCACCAACTTAGAGAATTTAAAACAGTAACAAAACAGACTAAAGTCACTCTACCTTTCACTACTGTGACACTCCCAGACTGCTACCAAAGTCAGTGTTTTTATTTTAAAGAGAAAAAAAGATAAAGAAGCATCAAAATCCAGTTTTTAAACAGACTGCAGGGCAATCAGAATAGTTGATAATATCACATATTGTTGTTTTCACAGTAGTTAATAAAAGAACAACATATAGGCCTCTTGTCTAAACAATATTAACATAAAAGAGTCTATTTTTTATTTTATTTTATTTTTTTGTCAATACAGTGTCTTACTACGCAGCTTGGACTGGTAGTCATCCTCCTGTCTCAGCCTCCTCAGGCTTGGACCACTGCTTCCAGTTTCAGGGCCTGCATAGTGAACCCCAGTTCTGGGGCTGGCACAGCATGTGGTACCGGGTATCGAACCTGGGTCCTTGCACTTGCCAGGCAGGTGCATAGATGGCTGAGCTATCTCCCCAGCCCAACACAAAGCATTCTTTTCAATAAACTAAGGCTAGCTGTAAAACTATTTTACAACATCATTATTCATTCAAGAAATGCAAATTAAAACAACACTGAGTATCCATCTCACCCGAGCATAGCTATCATCAAGAGAAAGAAAAATCAACCAATAATAAATACTGGAAGGGTTGCAGGGGAAAAAGGAACCCTTCCCCCCTGTTGGTGGGAGTGTTAGCACATGCCTTTACATTCCCCACTTACAAGTAAAGGAGAACTGAAACAGTACCATATATTTGCACACATTTTTTTTTTTTGCAGATAGTGCTTTAGGACTGACTCATAAAAGTGACAGTGGCAGAGTCACAAGAGCAAGGAGGAGAGAGGCATACAGTCCTTTCTTCTTTCTCCCACTGAAGTTTGTCTTTTATGTTGCAGTTTTTTCCATTTCACAATATCTACTTACATTTTGGATCCCATGTTGTTCAGTTTCTCACACTAGTGAGACAATATGATGTTTACATATATGTGTTTCACTTATGAGTGTGGCCTCAAGTTTCATCCATTTACCTATAAAGATTTCCAGTTTATCCTTCTTTATGGATGAGTAATACTCCATTGCATAGAAAAATCATGCCTTTTTTTGATCTATTCCTCAGTTGATGGGCATCTGGGTTGTTTCCAGGATTTAGACATTACAAGTTGTGCTGCTATAAACATGGGTGTGCATATAATGCTATGATGTGATGTTTTTAATCCTTTTAGGAAGATGCCCAGAAGAGGTACAGCTGGTTCAAAGGTCAACATGTAATTTCAATTTTTTTGAGAAATATGTACACTGATTTACATAGTAGTTTCACCAGTCTACACTCCCACCAACAGGGGGGAAGGGTTCCTTTTTCCCCTGCAACCCTTCCAGTATTTATTATTGGTTGATTTTTCTTTCTCTTGGTGATAGCTATGCTCGGGTGAGATGGATACTCAGTGTTGTTTTAATTTGTATTTCTTGAATGAATAATGATGTTGAACATTTTTTCATGTATTTGCTTGCTTTCGTCTGAGAAGTGTGCTTTTATCTCAGTGCCCATTGTTGGATTGGGTGTTTGAACTTGGGAGGGGGTATGGCTTTTTCAATTCTTTTGTGTTCTGAATTATAAATCTTTTGTCTGTGGGATGATTGGCTGCAATTTTTTTTCCCCATTCTGTGGTTTGTCTTTTCACTCTGTTGGAGATTTCTTTTGCTGTAAAAAAGCTTTTTAATAAAATAGATCTCAGCTGTTGATTCTTTCAAATATGCCTCTTGCAGTCTGGGTTTTGTTCATGAAGTCTCTGCCCACACCTATATCTTTGAGACTTCTACCTCTTTTCAAAGTCAGTTTTAAGCACACCCCCCTTCCTGCATGGGAAGAGCTCGCTCCTTCCTTGTGGCTCTTGCGAGCTCCTTCCCCCTCTGTGTGACAGGGGAGGTGGCTCTCTGCAACAGTGCATAGCAGGGCTTCATTGCAAATGGCTCTATACTGTGCAATTTCTTTATTCTTATATGAAAGCATTAGCACATGCCTTTACATTCCCCACTTACAAGTAAAGGAGAACTGAAACAGTTCCATATATTTGCACACATTTTTTTTTTTTTTTTTTTTTTTTTTTTTGCAGATAGTGCTTTAGGACTGACTCATAAAAGTGACAGTGGCAGAGCCACAAGAGCAAGGAGGAGAGAGGCATACAGGAGGCATGACTTGTCCATATTAACTTATAGTTTGGGGTAGGAAGCCCTGGTGTGCTGCGATGCACTCTGTCTCTCAAAAATATTTTCTTTTTTACCACAGAGACGTGATGGATATTTGAAGAGATATATTTAACATGTTTTAGACATTGAAAACATGTATGCTTGCATAAAATATTGCATGGCATCTTATTAATATGGCCACTCTATGTTTGTATCAGTACAAAATAAATTACAATGTAGCAAAATAAAAATTAAGTTAAAAATTAAGTTGTAAAGATACAAACTTTTATATTTCCCAAAAATATTCTACTGAGTTTGTGGTTGTAGTAGCTCTGAACCCCTATTTCTCTACATCTTTATCCAAATCATTGTAATTCTTTCAGCCTGATGGGCTAAAAATAGTCACACTCGGGCATCTCTAATTTATCAATGACCTTGCAGGTTTATATTACACCATTTATAGCCCATTGATATCTTATTTTCTTTAGGTTACTTGTGCTTTGTATGCTCTTTTTAAATTTATTGTTGCTTGTTCTTACTCTTTGGTTCTTTTTTACTCTTTAGTTTTCTTTTTACATAATTTTGGTATTATGGAACTCTGAATGTATTTTTCTCAGCCTTATATCTGTAATTTGGTTTTCAGCATGATATCTTCCCACAAATGCTTGTTTTTTCCTTTTAGGTACTGAGAATTCCAGCTTTTCTTTACTGTGACTGTTAGGGAGGTGTCACCTGTGGAATTATCCCCATCATACCAAGTCGATGACTGCTTTCTCTTGATTTCTACCAAAAGATTTTTAGCTATACTTTTATTGAGACCCTGAATGCCTTCGGAATTCTGTGTCATTTGATGAACGCTTGGTTCCTGGTTTCACTGGCTGGTAGAAAGTCTACCTTTTGATGGAGAACTGCATTTCAGTCTAGAGGAGCAAACGCCCTCCTCCCAGAGCACTTCAGCTTCTGTCGGTTGCCCAGGTGACGGTGCCTGTCACCATGTCTGTTCCTCCTGTTCCTTAGCTGCTCACTATGATGCAGGGAGTGAGAACCAGTCAAAGACAGCAAAGCTCTCTGCTTCTGTGCCCCCTGCTTGCAGTCCATAAAACTTCCCTCCCTGGTCCTTCAAGGCCTGATAGTTTTAGAAGGATTGATCCCTTGCCAGTGCCCACGTAATGATAAACACAACTGCCTCCAAATCTGGGTGACACTGTTAGTGTTTCTTTCCCTGTGGCAAGTATACAGAGGCTCCCCAAACTTGCTCTTTTTTCTTCTTCCCAATTTTTCTTGCTCTGATACCACAAGCTTGCCATAAGCTGTATTGTGATGCCGTCCACTTATTCTATTTGTTTTTGTCCCACTCAAAAATTATTTTGGCTATTGCTGTGTGAGTAAACTTTACAGTCCCCATCATAAAATCCAAAATAAAATCCCCTTGAGACTTAGGTTGGAGTAGAATTGGATTTATTAATGCATCTGATAAAATTGTTTGCAATATTTAATTCTCTCCCACAGATGTAATGGCTGCTTATTTCATTCAATGTTCTTCATTTGTGTGTTTTGACAGCCTTTTGTATTTTTTTCCTATTTTAAAACTATCTATTAAGTTATTCTTGAGTCCCTTACTACTTCTGCTTTATTTTGATAAGTTTCTCACTATGTAGTTCAGGCTTGTCTTGAACTCACTGCAATCCTTCTGCTTCAGCCTCCCATGGGCTGCCTCCGTGCACTACCATGGTGGGTTGTTTACTATTTCCTGCATAAGAAATTTTGTAGATATACAAGGAAAATTATTCAGTTTTTTGGTCACTAACTTACTTACTAAACTATTTTACTGGCATCCTAGTTTTTCTTGAATTTTATTTTATATTGGTGCATTTGTAGGTATACGCATTGATAGCGTTCATCACAGGGCATTTGCACCTACGCCTTACAGAGCTCACCCCTTTTCTCCTGTTACTCTCCCCTCCCTTTAACTTCCTTTCCCGTCTTTATTTACAAAAGCTCTGTTTCCATTTTCTCCCTTCTATTATTTTTCCCCCTTCCTTCTTTCCCCTCCCTTATTCTCTCACTCTCCACATTTGAAATCGTGCCCCCATTTTCCAGTATCTATTACACATTTTGGCCATTATTTAGACTTTTATGTTTTCAGAGCAGAGAAACCAAATGGTATTTACATGTGTGTCTGATTTATTTCACTTTCGAATGTGGTCTCAAGATGCATCCACTTAGCTAGAAACGTCTCAAGTTTAACCTCTTTATGATGTAATAGTACTGCATTGTATAAACCAACAACCTTTCTGTACATTCATGACTTGAGGCATGTGGGTTGTTTCCAAGATTTGGCTGTTACAAACTGTGCCGCTCTCAACATGGGTGTGCATGTATCGTTGTGGTGTGATGCTTTCGATTGTTTGGGGAGATGCGAAATCGAACCTCTAGGATGTTTTTCATTTCATATTAAGTTTATTGGTGTAATTTAGATGTACACAATTATATTCATCTTAGGGAATTCTGCCTGTACACAATATATCCTGAGTCCTTTCCCCCAATCCCCTCCCCTCCCTTCAATTGCTCTTCCCTCTTCATTTACAAAGCTGTGTTTCCACGTTAGCCTTCTTTTATTACTTTTTTTTCATTTCCCTTCCTTTCCCTCTCCCCATTCCTAGTCTCCACCTTTTTCAATCAAATCCTTCCTATTTTACAATACCTTTTAAGTAACTTTGGTCCTCACTTGCACTTTTGGAATCTCACGAGAGAAACGATGTGGTATTTACATATGTGTGCCCAATTTATTTCACTAAAGAGTATGGTCTCAATGACTACACATTTAGCTACACTTGTCTCAAGTTTATCTTTGTTTAGGGCTGAATAATACTTCATTGTATATAAAACACATCTTTTTATCCATTCTTCAGTTGAGAGGCACTTGGGTTGTTTCCAAGATGAAGCTATTAAAAACTGGATACACATGTATTGCTGTGGTATGATGCTTTTAATTCTTGGAACAGTAGCAGGGGAATATTTAGGTCAAAAGGGACCTCTAATCTTAGTTTTTTGAGGAATCTTTCTCCCCTGTGGCCTCACATGCCTTTGTTACGAGTTGCTTCTTGTTAATTGCCATTCTTTCTGGAGTGAGATGAAATCTCAGCATTGCTTTAATTTGCCTCTCTTAAATGACCAGTGATGCTGAACATTTGTTCATATATTTATTTATCCTTTGTATTTCTCCCCCCTGGGAAGTGTGTATTTATCTCAGATGCTCATGTTTGGATTGGATCTTTAAATTTGGGAGGTTAATTTTTCAATTCTTTATGTGTTCTAGATATTAGCTCTTTGAGGGACAACTGCCTCAAATTTTTTTCTCATTTGGTGGGTGCTCTTTTCTGTTGGCAATTTCTTTTGCCGTGCTAAAGCATTTTAATTGGATGTGATCCCAGTTGTTGATTTTTTGTAGTATTTTCCATGGAATTGGAATTTTGTTCATGAAATCTTCATCTACACAAAGAGAGTACTACCTAATAGATTTTTTAAAAAAAAGATTTAGTGTTTCTGTTTTAATACTTAGATCTGTTCTGATTTTAGTTTAGTGCATGGTGAAAAACATGGGCTCAGTTTTAGCCCCTGGCATTGTGAAAAACCAGTTTTTCAAGCACCATTTACTAAGAGGCTGTTTTTCTTCCAGTGAATGTGCTTGCCCTCTTTGTCAAAGACAGGTGGCTGAGTGTGTTTGGAGTTGTTTCTACATCTTCTAATCTGGCTCACTGATTCTCAGGTATGTTTTCCTTTGTGCTGACATCATGCTGATTTTGTGACAGTAGCTTTGTAGTATAATTTCAACTCTGGAAGTGCCATGCCAGCTCTCTTGTTGTTGACAACAAAGGATGCCACCAATCCTTTGTAGACTAGGATTGTTACTTTTGTAGATCTTTTCTAGTTCCAAATGAACTTTAGAAATATTTTCTCTAGTTTTGTGACATATCTAATGGTATTTTGATTGGAACTGCATTAAGTCTGTATACAAAATTTTGAAATATGGTCATTTCCAATACGTTGGTTCTTTATACCCAGGAGCAAGGGATATCTTTCCTCATACCATTATCAATCTCCTTTTTCAGAGTACTGTGACCTTCAGTGTACAGATGTTTTACTTCCTTTCTTAGATTGATTCCTAAGTATAATGCCTGAGACACCCAAAGTTAAATTTCTGGATTCTGGTCTACTGCTTTGCATATGCTGAACTATCCCTGCATCTCTGGGATGAATCCTGCTTGATAATGGTGAATGATCTTCTTGACGATTTGCTGCACTCTGTTTGCCAGTATCTTTTTGAATGGTTTTTATTATTTTCTGTGTGTCTGTATTCCTTTAAAAAAAAGAAAGGGAAAATAAAATAAGCAATAAAACAAACACAACAACAATAACAACACGTCCACCTCATTGCGTGTTTATGCTATCTCTGGCAGACAAATTGGGCAGACAGAATTTGGATCTATGTTGCCATAGGTTTACCTTAGTTATGGGTAATCCTGGGAACCTGCTGCCTTAGATCCACTGCAGTTCCCCAGTTTTCCACAGATTTCTGGCTGTGGGGCTGGAACCCAATTTGTTCAGCAGGCAACACTCCTTGTGCCTCCTCTGGCTTGACCTGGCCTTCTTGAGCTCCACACTGGGAGCTGCTAGGCAGAGGGAGCTGCAGCTGCTCTGAGTCCTGAGTTCAGTGGTTCCCTCTATAAGATGGCTCCCAGCCAGTGGCCTTCCCCTGGGGGATTCTGAACTCTGAATAACTCAGCCGGCGCTGCAGTCTGCTGTGCCTACGCTGTTCCACTCATGTGCTTTTCTGTGTAGGCTTCTGGGGTCACCAGTAGCCACCAGGTGTCTGCAGGTCTGAGGTGCCTCTCCCATGTGTCAGCTGGGCTCAGGGAGAACGCATAGCTCGCTACCTCCTTCTTCAGTGCTGAACTCTGTCCCTTCATTCTCCTGTGAGCTTTGACCCTCACTTCCCACCTCTGCTGGCTGCCAGGGGACTCTCTTCCCTCCTCTTTCTCTTCCAGCATCTGGAGGCCAAATCTCAGAGGGGCTGCTCCTTTGCCGTTCACCACTCTGCCACCATCCGGGCCTGATTGGTACATTAATTTAAACTTCATTCTTTTGCATTTTTTCCAGGAGAAGAATAATAACATAGACGAAACGATTATTTTAATTTTTAGTATTTCTCCTGTTGTGTTTTTTCATTGTTCATTTTTGTTGTTATTAGATGTGTGCATAACAGCATGACACATTCCTGTGGGAGCTGAGCTTGCACAGTGCACATCTCAATCCTTGTTTTAGCCTATTCTCCTTTCATCCCTCTCTTGGTCCATTTTCCATCGGCAAAAGTTTTTTTTCTTTTATTTCATTTTTTACTATCTTTAGTAGTAATGCATTTTGATAATGAAGAGCATCTATATCTATATCTAAATCTATATATATAATTTATTTTTAAAATATTTTATTTTGTTTAAATTATATTTTATAAAATTCCTTTATAATATTTATTTGTTGCTCTCTTTTAAGTGATTAGCAGATATTCATATGCATTCTTTATTGTCTAATATTATACAAACTTATGTTCCTAATATTTAATTTGATTATAATGTATTATTCATTTTGCTAATACCATCAATTTAGCTAGCCATGTGTGGCTATAAATGCCTTTGATCCTAGCAGAATCCTTAGGAGAAACTAAGGCAGGAGAATTACTATGGGTTTGATGCCAACCTGGGTTATGTAGCAAGATCTCTAAAAATTAACAAAATCAAATATACCTAAATAATATTTATTTATCTTTCCTGCTTATATATAAGTAAGACATACTGGCCAATTGTCCGGCGCCGCTCCCGTCCCGCGGAAGAAGACACTCAGACACTCAGCAACGGGTTCAGCAAGCCTTTATCGAGTGGGATGCAAGCCTCTACATGTGTCCGCTATCCGCGGCTCCTACCGTGCAAGCATCTATCAGGTGGGATGCAAGCCTCTACATGTGTCCGCTACCCGCGGCTCCTACCATGCAAGCATGGCGGATCTCGCGATACAGCAAGCTATATAGATTTCACAAACCAATCACAACAGCAGGGGCCCAGGCACAGCAACAAAAAACCCGGAAGCCGGAGGTGGGCGCTATCTTAGCAGACACGATGGGCGGGGGAGCCAAAAGCGGCCGGCATCTCAGAGCGGCTCCCGACAGCCAATGACATTTTTTTTTTTACTTTTATTAAGCTGTTTAGTATGCCAATCAAGCTGGACATATATTTTGGATTATTATACCCTTTTTTCAATATTAGGCTTTAAATATTATTAAATACTGATACTTTGCATGGTACTATATTGGATAATATTATTGTCTATCTTAGTTATTTTTTTCTTATTGGTAGGACAAAATACACAACAACAAACATAAAGGAGGAAAGTTTGATTTGGCTCACAGTCTACAGAGGTTCCAGTCCCTAGTTAGCTGGCACCAGAGCAGGCACATGCAGCAGAGGAGAAGCAGTCCTTGCAGAGCAGGCAGAGGCCCAGCTGGCCTTCCTTTTCCCCCTTTCTGTTCTACAGAGGCTAACAGCCTGCTGATTGGTGTCGCCCACACCCCGAGTGGGGCTTTCCCCTTGAATAAGTCCATTTAGCCACAACCAGAACTATGTTATTCCAATGAGGAGTCTAATCTGTAGGTCATACACCCTTCAATTTTTTTTTTTTAAATTTGTTTTACTTTTCAAAGAGTACAGATTAGAATTAAAACAGAAAAATTTCTGAGTGATACAGAATCTCACTTAACAAAACAATATGCATCTCATATTTTTTTTTCCATGCACTGCAGCACTTTATTTCTCCTTACACAATAACGTGTTGCTGGGGCCTAATGTTCTCACAGTAGAAAACCAAAATTTGTCATCTTAAAGAGGTGAGTACAAAAAACCCTTACATAAATTAAATGAATGAATAAATTTACAGATGTAGATGCAAACTGTTTCCAACTCAAGGCAAGTAAACCACCACCAGTATTCAGGTGGGAAAACAATTATGATGGATGGAAACAGGGTTGTAAGGCTCGGACTCTCCCACCCTATTAGACCAGCAAAGACCGGAGTCACAACTGGTTCACCAAGTCCTGCCAGCCTGAGAAATCCTGGAACAGTCAGCTCTGACTCAATACCCTGCACAGATCTGTGCTGCAGCCACCCTGATTGCCAAGTCGCAGATTTCTCCTCAAGTGTGCTCAACTCAACCACCAAGTGACCGAACCACTTCGACTAAGGGGATGAATCAAAGATATGCACAGGGAGTTAACTTGAATACAAGGTCAAAATCAGCAACAAGTTCTACAATCCAGTGCTGATATCGGATACAAGCTTCAAGGACAAATTTCTTTCAAAGGCTTATTCCAGTTTCATGAGGCTAGCATGAGGTTTGTACATTTGCCAGGACAAATTATACTTCAGAATCAGCTCATGCAGCAGGTGCCTGGCACCTGCTCAGTCCATTCAGAAGCATTTACAGTGAACAATGGAGGGGCCTGACTCATCATACTCCTGCTTGCTGATCCACACCTGCTGGAGGGTGGACAGTGAGGCCAGGATTGAGCCACCAGTCCACATGGAGTACTTGTGTTCAGGAGGGGCGATGATCTTGATTTTCATGGTGCTTGGTGCCAGGGCTGTGATCTCCTTCTGCATCCTATCTGCAATGCCTGGGTACATGGTGGTACCACCAGACAGCACTGTGTTGGCATATAGGTCCTTGCGAATATCCACGTCGCACTTCATGATAGAGTTGAAGGTAGTCTCGTGGATGCCACAGGATTCCATACCAAGGAAAGAGGGCTGGAAAAGCGCCTCTGGACACCGGAAGCGCTCATTGCCAATGGTAATCACTTGGCCATCAGGCAGCTCATAGCTCTTCTCCAAAGAGGAAGAAGAAGAAGCTATGGCCATCTCCTGCCCAAAGTCCAGGGCAACATAGCACAGCTTCTCCTTAATGTCACGAACAATCTCCTTTCAGTGGTGGTGGTGAAGCTGTAGCCATGCTCCGTCAGGATCTTCATGAAGTAGTCTGTCAGGTCCTGGCCAGCCAGGTCCAGACGCAGGATGGCGTGGGGGAGGGCACAGCCCTCATAGATGGGCACTGTGTGAATGACCCCATCGCCAGAGGCCATGACAATACCAGTGGTGTGCCCAGAGGCATACAGGGACAGTACGGCCTGGATAGCCACGTGCATGGCCAGGGTGTTGAAGGTCTCAAACATGATCTGAGTCATCTTCTCTCTGTTAGCCTTCGGGTTCAAGGGGGCCTCTGTCAGCAGCACTGGGTGCTCCTCAGGGGCCACACGCAGCTCATTGTAGAAGGTGTGGTGCCAGATCCTCTCCATGCCATCCCAGTTGGTGACAATACCATGCTCGATAAGATACTTCAGGGTCAGGATACCATGCTTGCTCTGAGCCTCATCGCCCACATAAGAATCCTTCTGGCCCATGCCCACCATCACACCCTGGTGTCGGGGGTGACCGACAATGGAGGGGAACACAGCCCGGGGAGCGTCGTCGCCAGCAAAGCCAGCTTTACACATGCCGGAGCCATTGTCAATGATGAGAGCGACGATTTCTTCTTCCATTGCGATCTGCGATGGTTGGGAAGCAGAGCGACAAGTGAACAAGTTACACAAGCCGGTGGCGGCGTCTGAGATCTGTATCTCATATTTGTTGTAACACATAGTGATGTCTTCCAACCAGTTATTCATATCACCAGATATATGCACATAAATTGAAGAAGGAAGAAAAAATGAAAGAAATGTGTAAGAAATTCAGAAGAGAGTTATCAGCAGAACTGGCAATTGTCAGAAGTTGTTGACTTGAAGCTTTTACAGCTCAGCATATTAATATAGCTCTACCCTGAGAATGAACAAGAGGAAATTATCACAGTAAGGCTTTCTCTTGGTTCACAATGAACTCTGAGGTGAGAGAAAATACAAGGGGTAACCACACCTTCACTTCAGATTGCTTTGATCGGGCCTCACGTGAGATGCTTGGCTTAGGAGCGACTCACCACAGGACAGAGTTCAACCTGGGTCTGAGCAGAGATTGCTGCTGAACACTTATGTGAGCATGAAGGAATCGCTCCATTGCTGGGGAGCGATGACTGTGTAACACGACAGAGCAAATTCACCACTCTGCTGGGGGAAGAAGGAACACACATCCTTCCTGCGGGTGGCTGTCTATCCCTGGGCGGCAACGTGCAAGTCAGTCTTTACTGCATCCCAAAGAGGTGGTGGTCTGATAGACAACGTTGTATAATTATTTTTATTGAATAAGCTTCTTGTCAGTTTATACATTTACTAATTTACAAATTCCCTCATGATCCATTAAAAAATTTCTGATTAGAAAGTTTATAATTCTACTAATGGGATCAATTGGTTTTCACAAAAATGCTTTTTAGGGAACTATTCAATATCACTGTTTCTGTTTCGGCACAATGACAAAATTTATTATACTGATATTTTCCAGTTTCAACTCAATTCAATTTCTTAATTTTTTTTTTTTTTTTTACTGTTACAGAACATTCAGAGACTCTCATGTGGCACTGATGGAGAACAGGACAGAGGTGGCAGCCTTCCTCCTGCTGGGCCTGACCGAAGACCCCCACCTGCGCCTGCCCCTCTTCCTCACCTTCCTGCTCATCTACGCCATCACCGTGCTTGGGAACCTGGGCATGGTCCTGCTGATCCTGCTGGACCCGCGCCTGCGCAGCCCCATGTACTTCTTCCTCGGGCACCTGGCGCTGGTGGACTTCGGGTGCTCCTCCGCGGTCACTCCTTTGGCTATAGTTGCGCTCCTTTTTGGAACACATCTCATTTCCTACCATGCTTGTGCTGCTCAGCTGTTCTTTATTACAGTATTTGCTATTGTGGAAAATTACCTCCTGGTCTTGATGGCCCATGACTATTTTGTCGCAGTGTGCAGTATGGCTCGTCTCCTTCTAGGAGATAAGCTCATTTCCTACAATGCTTGTGCCACTCAGATGTTCCTGTTTGCAGCCCTTGTTACAGGAGAAAAAAAATTATCTCTTGGTTGTAATGGCCTATGACCGCGATGTGGCAGTGTGCAAGCCCCTGCACTACACCACCACCATGTCCACAAGTGTGCGCGCAGGTCTTGTCATCAGTTCCTATGTCTGTGGCTTCCTAAATGCTGCCCTGCACATTGGGGACACATTCAGTCTCTCCTGCAACTCCAATGTGGTCCATCACTTTTTCTGTGACATTCAAGCAATCATGGTTCTTTCTTGCTCAGACACACAGGTTAGTGAGTTGGTTCTCGTTTATGTGGTGACCTTCCACATCTTTTTTGCCTTCTTTATCATCTGGATATCCTACATCTTCATTTTTATCACCATCGTAAGGAAGCACTCAGACGCGGGAGCTCAGAAGGCCCTGACCACCTGCGCCTCCCACCTCACCGCCATCTCCATTTTCTATGGGACGAGCATCTTCATGTACCTGCAGCCCAGCTCCAGACACTCCATGGACACGGACAAAGTCGCCTCCATGTTCTACACCATGGTCATCCCCATGCTGAACCCTGTGGTCTACAGCCTGAGGAACAAGGAGGTCAAGAGCGCATTCTTAAAGGTCAATCGTGCATTCGTTTTATGGAGCCAAAGTAATCTTTAGGAAATTTATTTTCACTGTGAGATTCACAATACCTGGATTCAACCTTCAAATACTTTATTACCCCTTCAGGCCAATATTGAAATGAAATTCTTCTAGTGATACTTTTAATTCTTAAAAACCTTCGACATTAAAAAAGAGACGTTGTATCCAGAAATACCTACCTGTGTGACAATAGCTGGGACATCTTGGGCTCTGCTGAAGGACAATGATGTCTGCACACATTATGCAGAGTTTTTTTTCCTAAAACATGTACATGTAAATGTGGGTATAAAGGACAGACAGAGCTCATGCATGGCAGACGCTCACACAGGTTAGGCCCGCTGTCACATACATGTGATGAGCTCATTTCTTCCTGGATCCTCATGTAATGTGAGCACTTAGAGCCGTCACTTCAGTGTTGATTTGGCTGGGTTAGGGGTGCTCAGGAAGTCAGAGGACAGCTCTGGAGCTGCTGTGTGTTTTTTCCCAGTGCTCAAAGACTGAGGCCAGACTCTCAGCAGGTCTTCCCTTGCCGTTCTGGGGATCCAAAGGAAAACCAGACAGGGGGTACATGCCTGCCTGCCTGCCTGCCTATTGGTCATTCTGATTGACACACACACACACACACACACACACACACACACACACACACACACACACCTTCTACCTCTTTCATCTACCTAGGACACTCATGTTTCTTCTCTGTTAGACCTCAGAGTGACACATCTGAGCCCGGTACTAGGCCCTGGGCCTCTGGCACTTACACCAACCATGCCTCAATGTTCTGACTCCGGGTTTTATTTGGAAGGAACCCCCTGCTGGGCTTGGTCTCCACCTGGCTGGTGGACAACACAACAAGGGACCTTGTGGGTTCTGAGTCAGTGGCACTGACAGCAGTGAGAAATGCACCCCTGCACATTTGCGTGAGCCCTCCTGACTTCTTCACTAGGGAGCACCCAGCAATGCCCTAGTGCTTAACAATAAGTCAGTATTGTATTTGGATATTACAATGAAAATTTTGTCTAACATTTCTTGTTTTATCATTTTTAATCTAAGAGCCCTATTTTGAAAATGTTCCACACACGTTTACTATAATATATATATATATATATATATATATATAGAAAGAGAGAGAGAGAGAGAGAGAGAGAGAGAGAGAGGAAGATAATAGGTAGATAATAGGAAACAGGAGAGGAGATCATTGCAAATGGAAGCTAGAGAGAAAGAGCAGGGTAAGAGAGGGAAAGGCACATAAAAAAGAATAGGATCGCTTCTCCATGTAGCAACCACCATGGTAAATGCAGCAATAATGTAGTACAAACATGCACGCATAAAAATACAAATTGAAAAAGAATTAAAGCTTAAGGCTCAGCGAGGCCCTGCCGTGTGACTGCATGACTTTGCAGTCCAGCCTCACCCACCGCTCAGGGTCCCCTTGCCATGCACACTGCCCCCCACTCATACGTCATCCTGTCGAATCACTACCAACCTTTAGCCACCACACATGCCTGCGCTGCCCATGTACCTTCCCCAGAAGAGCGCGAAGTCCAAGAGTACTATGACTATCAGTTTTCTCATCGTATGATGGCCAGTACCTGCAAACATGTCATTTGCACTTTAGGTTCTCCTTAAATACTGACTAAGTGCATGAAAAATAGAAAGGGGTATTAATTGTGCTAGCAGTGGAGCCTTTGACTCATCGGTTGTGACAGAGAGCTACACATGAGACAGAACTCTGGGCCAATGTTCAGTGCCTGTTCACCGACACTGCTGTCTGGTGCCTCGTTGAAGCAGAGATGGCTGCGTTCTCCCTCAGTGTCAGGCTCTTTGAGTGCAGGCTCAGCAGCTTCCTGGACATCCCATCAGCAAGGAGATGCTCTCAGGCCCTCGCAGCCTTCACTGAGCAGGATGTCTCACTCAGTGATGAGTGACAGCAAATGAGCAACGTCTGGCAGGTCACAGAGATAGTTATATTAAGCACGGAACAGAGGTTCTGTATTTAGTTATTTTGGAGCAGTACATATATATACAATATATATATATATATATATATATACACACATATATATATATATATATATATATATATATATATATTTAGTGTAGGATCTACAGAGTCTTACTGTACAGATCTGACTCACAGTAATCTTCTTGTTTTCAGTCTCCCAAGCACTGGGATTACAGGCTCGTGCCACCACACCCAGGCTTGGAGCAGTATATGTTTGACTAAAATGATCTAAATGTCCATATAGAAAATAAACATGGAGGGCCAGGGAGATGGCTCAGTGGAATAAGTGCCTTCCTGGCAAGCACAAGGACCTGAGTTCAATCCCTGGTTCTGAAAAAAAAAAAAAAAAAAAAAAAAAAGGTAAACTATGTCAGTAGAAAAGATACTGTTCATTCAATACATGAATCTAAATTGCAGTTATCCTGTGTTGAATTTTGGTCTTTAGTGAGCTCACTAGTATGCAAATTGAAAGCCCAGGAATGTGTGTGCCTGTGCAATTTTTCTCCTAAAAGGATTTCTGCAGCCTTGTCTTTGTTATACTGGGCTTAAATATAGTACGATGTTCAAGAGTTTAAACTCCACACATCCAGAGCAGTGGAGTACAAAGCAATCTTCACGTCTGTGTTTACAGCGACAATTCTGTTGAAATGCATAATTATTATTATTTAAGTAATCATTTAGTTTTAGGAGTTATAAAAATGCTTAAAGATAGTGCTGAATGTTCCCATGTGTACCTGGGACAGTTGCAACTGTGGGCCGCAAGAGGTCCGAAGTCTAAATTCTGTTTGGGTACAGCCAAAAATCTTGTGTATAGGATTTCACAGACAACCCGAAGCAATAGAATGTGCACACATAGGGCCAGCTAGATAGTTCAACAGCACCTGCTTAGGCAGGCGCAGGGACTGGGCTTCAATCCCTGGCGTTTTGTGTAGGCCCCATCCCCAGGACACACTGAAATGGCGATTGAGTCTGGGCGTGGTGGCACGCGCTTGCAGTTCCAGTGCTTGGAAAGCTGAGAACAGGAGGATCACTACAAGTCCTATCTGTGTTGTGAGACCCTGCAGACCCTGTACATTTAAAAAAAATGTGCCTACATGCATACACACCTAGCCTCTTGTGTACTGAAACATGTTCTACTTGATGAAAGAAGAAATGGATTCTGTGATTAGGGAGGCTAAAGAGTCCAATTCGCTAGGGTTCAAGAACCCCGAGAGCTGAACAGCTGAGGGTTTCCTCGCTTGTGTAACTAGTGACTGAACTGCTGCAGTGTCACTCCAAATCCCCTCCCTGTACAGTTACATTCTCACACTCCGTGTCATTGTCATGAAGTGCAGCTTTATGTATTGTATTCCTGTTAATAGGGTAATTATTTAATTTCATATGCAGTTCTACAACCTTACAGGAATAGAGGAGGTTAGCATCTCAACAACACTACTTGGTTTTATATTTTTATGTGGTTACCTTCAGCACTTCTCCTGTTTCTTTTCCATGTTTTCTTTGACTTTTAATTTGATTTGTATGTTAAAGTGAAAAATAATAATTACCCATGCTTATGCTGTACAATGTGGCATTCATGTGGACTTGGGGGGCTTTCTAAAGCTTATCAGCTTCAAGTGGGAGAATTCTTGACCATTTATTTTTTATTTTATTAGTCCACATTAGCAGTACATGAAGTTTGCGCTCATCTTAAGGAGCAGATACATGCACATAACAGCGGGATTCTGTTTTATCCCCTTTCCCTGCTCAGCTTCCTCCCTCAGTGCTGGAATGTTCCATTTCCTGTAAGTGTTCAGCACACGTACATGACTCCCTTAGCTGTCTTTGCTTTCCTCACTTGCGCCTCCCCTCAGCCACACTCTCCTGCGTGCAGAAATGCCCAGCAACTGATCACACATTCTGTTCATCTCAGCTCTCCTCTTGTTCACTTTTCTTGAAAGATTGTGCACAGGGTTTTCTGTTTGTGCTTCGAAAATGACATTTTCTATTCTGTTATTTTACAGAGAGCATAACCATAATACCTAAGACATTAGAGACTGAACACATTTAAAAGAGCAGGATGAGAAGTACCCAACCAGGGTCGTCACATTGTGCATTGCTGTCCTCAGTGTAGTTGTTCAGATTGCTGATATTAGCATATGCAGCTAGGCAAAGTAAAAATGTCAAACATTAACCTACTTTTGAAAAACTGATAGGATTTATTAGCACAAACATCTCACTTGTCCTGTGCATATACCTCCATGATTTACCCCCTTCCTTTTTCCCTTTCTTTTCTTCTGCTTTCTTCTTCTCCATTGTTTATTCTGTGTGTGTGTGTGTGTGTGTGTGTGTGTTCAAAAGCCATCGCACTACCATGTTTTTGCATTTATTTTTAAATTTTGGCATTACATAGTTCAGCTCAAGCAGCACAATACATCTTTATTTTAAATTTCTTAACATCAGTTACAATGTTTTTATGTTTCATATTTATTTTTTTCTTCCTTTTTATTTTTGAATGTCTTTATTTTTATTAATTTTAATGAGAAAATAGCAATGGAACAGTTTCAAAACAAGTTAGAACAAGTTAGTAGGACAGTTGCGATAATTAATATATTGCATACTGTTTTTATCGTAGTGTTTATTTACAGTAAAAGATGCAGACATGATATCTTGTCTAAGCAATATTAGTACAAAACTTTCTTGTCATTGAAGTAAGAGAAAGTAGCTATATATCTATTTTTTAAAATTGATTTTATTGAGAAACAAATAGCAATGAGACAGTTTCAAAACTGATTAGTAGGATAGTTTCAATAATTAATACATTGCATATTGTTGTTTTCTTAGTGGTTATTCATAGTGCAAGATGCAGACATGATACCCTCTCCACACACATTATTAGGACATTCCTTGAATTAAGAGAAAGTAGCTCTATATCTATCCTATTTTGTATATACATATACAAAATGGTCCTTCCTTCTTATCCCCTTTTTATGTTTAGTTTTCTTAGAGATGTTTATTCCATTGCCATTTAAATATTGTAGGTTCATGAATTCAACAAAATAATCCAGTATAATCCAGGAGTCCATAATAGAAGTGGGTTATCCATAGGACTGGCAATGTCAGTAATTGTTGATTTGAAGGTTTTACAGCTCAACATATTAATATGGCTTTACTTTTTATATCTAATTTTTATACTTTTCTGATGGATTGTTAAGACCAAGATGAAGCAAGACCTATATAATAAGAAATGTAACTTTTGTATGTGGCAAGGTAAGTCAAATCCCCTCAGTATTTACCCTGAATCCCTTTAACACACTTTGTAGATCCTTTGTCAGTGTCAGCCATGTGGCTGAGTCATGGCCATTGGTTGGCCAATTTGCTGTCTGTGAAAGCCTGAGAGAACATTTTCTCAGCATATGATTCTCCTTAGGCACACTGTACATCACCAGTCATTTGCCTCTGTAACCCCATAATTTCCTTGATCAGAAAATTTGGGACATCACTGAGTTATAGGATGTTATAGTACAGGTTCTCATATGTCCTGAGTTTTTACTGACCTTGAAAGGCTAGGGCCAGTAGCCCTTTTTTTGCTTTAATTTTTGGTTTAGAAACTTAAGTTGTTAACCCTCCAGAAGTGAAGATTAATGATATTATTACCCTATAACATAGGCAGTTGAGCTTGACCTCACTGTCTGTTTGAATACCAAACATCTTAGACATAACATGGATCAGGTATTTTCCATCAAGCTTTGATATGTTAAACTTTAAATCCCTACAGAATGTGAAGAAAAAAGATAAAGAAGTATTTAAAAATAGAGGAATAAACGATTACATATTTCTACACAGAAATTTAGAAATCTAGCCATACAGTACTTTAATTTCTTATTACTTTGCAAAGCAGGACCAGGGACTGTAGGTACCCACACGAGGAAATCTCTGGAGGCCTCACTATCTGTCGAGTCTCTTCAGGTCTCTATGTATCACCTGTGGCAATCCCCATCTTTCTAGAAACATGCTGTCTGAGAAGGAACACATTAGAAGAGCCCGCCGCGTGCCTTTCCTTGTGAGACATCCTTCATTCCTCTGAAGGATGGTTGTTGTTCATGCATGCCAGCCTTCTTTCCTCAGGATTTGGTATGACCCTGCAATTGGGTGCAAGAAAAGAGTACCCAAACATGAAAATCATATTAATTGAGTTTTACATAGTAACTCCATGCCAGATATTTCTTCGACTTCTTCCTCTTGATACATACAGACCCAAGTCCAGAGAAGTGATCTTTACATTTTTATTATGCGTTTATGGAGGATTTCAGTGACATTGCTAGGGACACAGGAAGAGTTAACAGTAGACTTGACAGTTCACCCAAAGTAGTGTTTTTCCTCCCATCTCTCCCTGCCTTAAAGAAGTTGCTACTCGGTGGATGCTGCCTTTGAGTGAACACCCACTGTTCTCAGGCTGATTTCCTGATTCCAGCTGCGCTAGTGTGGACAACTCTTATTGCTCTTCCTGCAGACTGGTAAGCGTTTGTGTTTCATCAATGTGCTCAGTGAGAGCTGATCCAGTCAGACTCAGTGGGTACAAGCTTCTGTAGTCATTTACAGAACAGAAAGAACTTGTTTCAATAATTTTCTTTAAAGCCTGAGTCTAGAGCAGGAGATCAGACTTTCATGACTTGGAGATTTTTATAGCCCATCATTCTATTTTTCAAAATACAAACAAAACTTTCACATGGATGATGTTCTGAGTGCTAGGTGGCGATTTTCTCTTTTCACTATACATTCATCTAACGTTGTGATAAACCAATAAAACATCCAAACAAAAAGAAATCCATGAATGATTAATCATATTTCCTTATAGTTCAAATTGTCCTAACTAAATTAACAGGATCTGGAATGCATTTTAGCCTTTTAACCATAATCTTGCATATTATTAGCACCTGTTGACAGTGATTTGACTGGAAACATCCATTTATGGTTAGATTGAAGGAAGGAGGCTTTCATTTTAGAATATGAAATCTTTTTCATAAGTACATAATTTTAGAGCATCATGTAACTTCTCAAATCCTCAATTTCCTCATACTAATGGAATCCATCTCTCTCTCTC
>PVKA01023883.1:0-35004 GCA_004027165.1 Ctenomys sociabilis
GCCCACATTCATAGTGATCCTCCTGCTTTCTGCCTCCCTAGTGCTGGGATTACAGGCGCACGCCACCACGCCCGGACTCCAATCGCCGGCTCAGCGCACCCGAAGGCGGGGCCGGCACGGCAAGCGGAAGCAGGGATCGAACCCTGGTCCCTACGCTTACCTAAGCAAGCGCTTAGTCCGCTGAGCTATACCGCCGGCCCTAGGGGCAGGGCTTTTTAAATTTATTTTCCATCACAAAATTACCTGCTTAACAACAAAGATTTTATAAACAATAATTGTGGGAGCCCCCACCCCACCTTTTTTTTTTTTTTTGGCGGTACCAGGGCTTGAACTCAAGGACCCTGCGCTTGCCAAGCAAGCACTTATTCTACTGAGCTTGAGCTATCTCCCCGGCCCCAAATGAGTTTTTTGGTTGTTTTATGTTTGTGTATTTCAGGGAAGGGTCTACAGGGTGTTTAGGGTCTCCCTACTAGAATAGACGGTAGTGATCTGCCCATTACAACCTCCCAAGAGCTGGGATTACAGGTGTGCCACCACACCTAGCCTCAAGTGCAGTCTCAGTGTGCCCCAGGGGTGAGGTCAGCACAACAGGTCCGAGGATCAAACCCCCCACCCCTGGGCCTGCTTGCAAGGGCTCTAATCCGCTGAGATATTTGGCCACCCCCAACCTTTCATGCAAGTTTTATATCCAAAGAACCTGTTGTTCCCTATATTCTTTTTAGTGCATCTGCATACTTTCAGTAGGAAAGATCAAGATGAATTAAATTTTTTTTCCAATTCTACTGATATTTATGAAAACAATCTAGAAAACACAAGGATATACAAATTTATATGCTTTTTTGGGGGGTAGAACTGAGGACTGAACTCAGGCCCTTGCACTTGCCATGGAAGCGCTTATTCCACTGAGCCATCTCCCTGACCCCAAAGAAAGGGTGTCACCATGTCATGGAGCCTCTGGGAACAACCCTGTATGCTTGTGAGAGAATGTGTGACAAAGGCAGTAACTTGAGCAAAATTACTCTGAAACACACGCTTCCAGGAATAGGGAATAATAACCTCTGGATTCCAAATAACAAAATTTCTAGTTCAATTAGGAATTTAGGGCCAAGGATATAGCTCAGTGCCTGGCAAGTTCAAGGTTGAGAGTTCAATTCATAATAACAACAAAATTAGTATTTGTCATATAATGTTACATTTTTCAAAAAGTAAACCTAAAAACAAAATGTCCTATAAACCTAAGTTATAAATCTCTGACACCCCAAAGAAGACCTCTTTACTCCTGGCCCAGCTGACAGGCCCATCCTGGGCCACTTAGTCCCAGGTGCTAAGGTGAGATGATGCTGAAAATGAACAATACGGTACCGTGAATCCTCACATTAATAATGATTCCACCAGGAGAAAGCAGAGGCACCAATAGGTGAATCCCACAGGAGTGGGGCAGCCACGGTGGTGACACCAGACTCACAGAAAACACAGCTGTTGAAATCAGTTTATTCACACGCAATCTGGGTGGTCTCACTGGATGCTGGACACTGCCTTCACAGCCCAGCAACCTTCACACAGCTGCAGGGAAGAAACAAAGAGCAGAACGGCGAGACCAAGACAAGCATAAGGTAAGAAATAGGCAGGAGAGGTTGTGGAGAAGGAGCAAGAGGAGGAGAAGCGGAGCCCAGCTCAGGGCTGTGTGGCTCACATTCTTCTAGAACTTTCTGTGCAGTCCTGTGGAGGTCGTTGTTTCTTTGCAGCCAACCTGAGAAAGAAACAGAAAAGAGATGTAACACTGCAATTCCATCAGGAATACAGGATAGCAGGAGTAGGAATGGGCTCAGGGGACCAGGGCCCAACAAATTATTTTAAGGACCAACTTTAGTGGAAAATGGACAGATCAGATAGAGTAGTTTCAAAGTATGTAGCAGTTTTATTAAAGTCCTTTAATTTCTTTTCAGGGCCCATTGCCTTCTCACTGAGCCACATTCCTCTTTTATTTTTATTTTTATTTATTTTTTTTTTTTTTGTCTTTTTGAGACAGGGTCTCACTATGCAGTTCAGGCTGGCCTTAAGCTCACTTTGTAGCTCAAGCTGGTCTTGAACTCACAACAATCCTCCTGCCTCAGCCTCCCAAGCGCTGGGATTACAGGCATGCGCCACCACGCCCGGCTCACATTCCTCTTTTAAAGAAATTTTGGAGACAGTCACCCTAGGTCACTAAGATGCTTGAGGTCAGGTTATACATGTGATCCTCCTGCCTCAGCCTCCCAGATTATTAAGATTACAGGCACCACTATGTGTGGTAAATTCTGTAACTTTAAGTTGTTTTGATAAAGATAAAACTTTCAGTAGTAAATAAATTTTTTTTTTAATTCTTTATTTATTTGGTACAGGGTCTCACTACGCAGCTTGCACTTCTTGTGATCCTCCTGTCTCAGCCTCCTCAGTGCTGGGATTACTGGCCTGCGCCGCCATGCCCGGTTTTGGTGACAGACATGGCATACCCAGGGTTCCAGGCTGGCACAGTATGTGGTACCAGGGATTGAACCTGGGTCCTTGTGCTTTCCTGGCAGGAGCTTAGACCGCTGAGCTATCTCTCTAATCCCTGGTGTGAGGGGTGTAAATGAATTGAAATAGGATCTTGGAGAGGTATTTACACATCAGTGTTCATACTGCACTGTTCACAGTGGCCAAGAGATGGGAGCAACCCAAGCATTCATGATGGATGAATGGATAAACAGAATGAAGGCTACATACAAGGGAATATTATTCATCTCTAAAAAAGCAAGGAAATCTGTCACGTGACTTGACATGGGTGAACTTTGGGGACTTTAAACTAGCAGTGAAATAAGCTGGTTGCACAAAGATAAAATATGTGATTCTACTTATAGGATACATTAAGAGCGGTCAAGATCTTAGAAAGAATAATGGCTGCCAGAGCTGAGTGACTACAGAGTTTCAAGGATTACAAGATGAAAAAGTCATAGAGATGGGTGGTGATGGTTGCATATGATGCATGCATTTAAAAAACTGTGCAAGGACAAATAGTTAAATGAGCTATGGTGGCTCCGGCCTATAATTCCAGTTCTTGGGAGGCTGACATAATAAGATTGAAAGTTGAAAGCCATCCTGAGCCAGTTGGGGAGACCCTAAGTGTCTAGCTCAGTGGTAGAGCACTTGCCTGGTGTGTGCGGGGCTCAGGGTTTTATCCCAAGCACCACATGCACACAAAACCTTAAGACAACATATTTTATGTTCTGAGTATTTTACCATAAAAACAAAAAACAAACAAAAAATCTTAAGGAAAAACCCAGAACAAGCCCAGGAGAATGGCACAGGCCCTTCTAGTGCCCACACGCCTTGGTTGGCAGTCTGGTGACTATGGACATTCACCAGAGATGATGGTAGCTCAGGGGACCCCAGGAAAACCACCACCCCAATTTCCATATCACCCTCATCCTGAGAATGAAAACCAGGACCCTCCTTCAGCACCTCAAGAGGGTTGTGGCATCCAGGGCACCAGAGTCTACCTCAGGAGAAGTCAATCTGCCCACAGGAGGCATAGTTCCCAAAGCTGTCCACGGTGAACCTCTGAGAGATGTGGATGGAATTGAGCCTCAGAGAACCAAAGTGGAAGTTCTCAAACAACTGGAAAGGAAAGATGGGAGACTTGGAATGAATGGCCCAAGAATTTGAGGTGAAAATATTAAGCATCAAACCCCAACCACCACAACCCCACCAAGCCTCTCCCGTACTTCTTTTTGGTATTCACTGTGAAGAAGGATCCTGTGATGGGGGTGGGGTGCGAAAAGAACAGCAGTTCCTTCTGATTAACTCTAGATGCCCCTGACAAAGTCACTACAGAAAGGGCTGCTGCAGAAAGGGCTTCTGCAAAGTCACATCTGAAACCTGTCCATCAAGCAGCCATGGCCAGGAGGTTGCAAGCAGCCCAGGACATATGTGGATACCCCCGCCACTGCCTGGCTGGCCATCCATGTCCTCCTTTGTCACAAATGGATGGAACACAAGCCCTTGGTTCGTCAGCAGCACTTGTTAGGAGCACTGACCCACACAGACAGGGCCAGAGCTCCTGGCCCACAAATGCAGGGTGCAGGGTGGCTCCAGCCCTCCTACAGGAGACACTTGCCCTGAATGACCCAGCAAGTTGGAGCAGTGTTTATCAAAAGCCTTTCATCCCATGGATTCAAACACTTTATGACAATCTTCCACTTTACAGGAGGTACCCAGTGTGGAACCGAAGAGACATGCGGCAGGAGGGCCTTCACCTTGTGATACAGCAGGACCCAAGATCACATCAGAATCCATCCCAGGAAAACAAAGGCACTCTGTGCCTGGCTAAGAGGACAGGGCGTACCTTCTTCTGTCAAGATTAAGAAAGAACTGCTCTTTCTTAAAATGTCAGCAGGCCTCCAGAACAGCCCCCACACTCTGGACTGCAGGTGACCTGGGACTTGAGAAGGCTTGGAACACACTCTCACGTTCATCCCACACTCATCCCCACAGAAGCCTCTCCACACTCGCACCCAACAATGCCTGAGGTGCAATCCAAGGGTGGGACCTTTACACTTTTTTTTGTCATAGGGTCTCACTATGTAGCACAGGTTGGCCTTGGACTCACTGTGAAACCAAGGCTGGCCTTGAACCCATGGTGCTCCTCCTGCCTCAGCCTCCCAAGTGCTGGAATCACAGGCATGCACCCCCATACCTGGGCATCTTCACTTATTTTTACACCATCTCCCAAGCCTATGAATTTCAGCCACTGTCACCTTTCCTCTTCCTGCAATTAATGGCCTAGAAAAATGCTTGAGGTTCATTAAAGGCTAACTCTACAAAGCCCAGTAAATATTGATTCTTCGACATGACATCAACCTGACCCCAAAGATCTATTTGGAGCTTGTACACTGCACTGTCTTGTCTTTCAGAAAGGTGACCAGCTCTTGCTTGCATTGATTTATACAATTAACTTCTCTTTCTGGCTTTGGCAGCCTGTTCAAACCATATTCTTTGTTCTGTAGAGAAATCCAGCCTGAAATAGTTCTCGCTTCTCCCTCTGCTGAACATTAATTTGCAATGAAAGCAATGTCAGAGACTGAAAGATTTACACTTGTGCAAACTGTTGCCTTCTAGGTATGGCAAAGACAGAGCCAAAGAGGCAACAACAGACAAGAGGTTGGAAAAGGAAACTCACAATGCTTTCAATGAGTACTTTTTTTTTTCTTTATTTTAGGAAAGGGTCTACAGGGTGTTCAGGGTCTCACTACTAGATTGGACTTGCAGTGATCCACCTATTTATAGCCTCCCAAGAGCTGGGTAACAGGCACATTCCACCGTGCCCAGTCTCAACTGCCATCTCAGCGCACCCTGGGGGCAGGACTAGCACATAAGCCCAGGATCAAACCCCTGGCCCCTGCACCTGCTTACAGGCCCTTTAATCCCCATGTAAGCCCAGGGATCAAACCCCTGGCCCCTGCACCTGCTTACAGGCCCTTTAATCCACTGAGCTATTTGGGCAACCCTTTCAATGAGTACTTCTTTAAGTTTTAAAATATTTAGCATAGTAAAAAGCACAGGTCTATTAACTTCCTCAGCCTGTCCCTCTCACATCTTAGAACACTTTTTTCATTCTCGCCACTTTCTGAAGAAGTTCTAGAAGCCTTCTCTCACTGCTGCCTTTAGTTGAGGTGTCATGCCTGGCTGCCTCCATGTCCTGAATCAATTCAGAACTTTTACTTTTCATGGCTTATTTATTTGGTACAGGGCCTTGCTATGCAGTTGGGATACATAGTGACCCTCCTGTCTCAGCTACCCCAGCACTGGGAGGGGATTACAGGCCTGGATCCAATGGCCTGCATGACCAGCAGACCTGGGGATCAAGTCCTTGTGCTTAGAACCCCAAGCTATCTCCCCAGTCCCTTTCATGGTCATTTTGAATTTTAGCAAAGAGCCAGAAACCAAACTAGATCCAATAAATAAGGTAGGTGAGTATACAATGTGATGGGTTTTCACTTGTATTTATTTATTTTACACAATACCTCACTATGTAGTTCAGGCTGGCCTAGAACTTGCTCATGCAGCCCAGGGTGGCCTCAAACTCACAGCCATTCTTCAGCCTCAGCCTCCCCAGTGCTGGATTACAGGCATGCGCCACCATACCTGGCAACATAATAGTTTTTACAAACTTGAGCTTTGGCCAGCGAGATAGCTTAGCAGGCTAAGAGGCCTAAGTGCCTGCTTCAGCAGACACAGGGACTGGGATCTGATCTCCAGCACCACATGCCATGCTGGCCCCAGCCCCAGGCACGCTGAGCCAGTGGAGTCCAGGCATGGTGGCACACACCTGTAATCCCAGCACTGGGGAGGCTAAAAACAGGAGGATTACTATGAGTCCCAGCTGCATAATGAAACCCTGCACAGAAAAACAAAAAACACATTTAAAAAAAAAAACTTGATTTTCAGTTGGATGGTGCTAAGTACCAGAATTCACTGTATTTTTTTATTGTATTCTTTTCAACAAGTACTTTTTAGGGCTACCACCTTCCATTTTCCATGTTTCCAAGGAAAAGACACCACAGCCATGAGCTGGAGGGACCTACAGCTTCATTTTGCCCTCTGTGATGACCTGCTAGAGTCCACTGCTTCTGGTTGAGAGCACACACAGTTATAATACAGTTAACCTGGCAGGATTTCAATGCAGTATTCATAAAACTTGAGAGAATGAGCATAAACTCTCCCTCTCTAATAAGGCCAGTGCAGATTGGGCAAGGAGTGAGGATGTCAGACTGTGAACTCACTGGCACAAAGCACTGCCTGGTTAGGGACACATGATGCCACTTACTGTACTACCCTGTGGCAGGTAAAAGACCAGCTGGCTAAGGTCCACAAAGACATGCACCGTGCAAGCCTTGTGGAGGATGCTCTTGGGTCTCTGCTCTCCTGGACCGTGCATCTGTCTAGGTGGCCGTAATATTTCATACCTTTTAATACCACCCAAGCAAATGGGCTTCTCATCAGGAAGGTCCTAGTGTGGTGCCAGTCTTCACAGTCAGCTTCCTATCTGGGTTCTTGTTCTCTCTGGATGCCTGTGATGATTTCCTAACACATGATCTCAAAACAACATTTCAGTTATTTTATTCCTTAGTCACTGCTGTATTTTTAGCATTAAGCCTTTCTTTTAGTTCTATCAATTATTTCTAGTGACTCATTTCAGATATAGGCCCTATGGAGAAGAGCTGAATCAAAGTACACACCGTGAGAGCACCTAACACTAGGCTGCATATGATAACAAACATGTATTGAATAAAATGAAAATTAGGCTCCCGCTATCCCTCGAACTCAGACATCCCCATCTGAAAACAGAATGATAAGCATCTGTGCTTACACGCTGCCATCAAGGAGACCCTGAACAGTATCTACCAAAACTACGTTACCTCTGCCCTGGGTGTGAGGGACATACCTCTCTATTCTAGCTGGTTGTCAAGAAATTACTTGTGCTGGGCATGGTGGTACACACCTGTAATCCCAGCACTCTGGAAGCTGACACAGGAGAACTGCTACAAGTTTGAGGCCAGCCTGGACTATTACATAGCAAATTCAAGATCAGCCTACCTGAACTATGTAGTGACACCTTTGTCTCAAAGACAAAAAACATTACATGTATAGCGCTCATAGGAGCTCATGCTTGTAACCTCAGTTCTTAAGAGGCTGAGGCAGGAGGCTCAAGCCAGCCTGACCTATGAAGCATAAACTTATCACTGAATCCAACCCAACCAAAACAAATCAAACCAGAAAAAGAACTGTTGCCGGTAATGAAAATTTCACTTACTCCATGAGATGTCTACTCACTCCTTATGTGTCAGCTTAGATACCTTCTTGGCTCTGGCCTGAAGTGAATCACTGAGCTCCTGCCACCCTGCCCTTGCCTGCAGGGACGTGGCCTGGCTCTGCAGATCAGCAGGACTGCTGTGGGCAGGCCATGGGGCGGGCCAGGGAGCACAAACTGAGTGCTGCACTTGTGTTCTGCACCCTTCCCCACATGCACGCACGTGCTGCCAGTACACTGAACCAAGACGGGTGGCAAAGGCTAGGTGTGGGCTGAGAGCAGGAAGAGGTAGGCACTCAGTCAGTGCAGTAGTCATGAGGCTGCCTGAGA
Organism: Ctenomys sociabilis; assembly: GCA_004027165.1. Lineage (NCBI taxonomy): Eukaryota > Metazoa > Chordata > Mammalia > Rodentia > Ctenomyidae > Ctenomys > Ctenomys sociabilis. The sequence goes on from PVKA01023883.1 coordinate 8,159, forward strand.
TGGAACCATGCCAGGCCCCAGGCAAGTACGGGACAGGGATGAGGTAGAGTGTGGGTGGGTCAGCTGTCTGGAGGGATCCTAAAAGGGACAATAAACAGGTGGTGGGGCCTCACAGTCAGGTCCAGAGCTCGCATCCTCCCAGCAGGAGTGAGCAGCGTGTCTGGGGAGATGACCAGTCGTTGCTGATTGCTAGAGTCAAGGAGACCTGGGCAGTGCATCCTGCTGACAGATGTGCCAAGGACAGAGCAGATGTGAACTCCCTGGTACAAGTAAGAGAAGACTGACTTTCTGGAGTGGGAGGAAGACAGAGAAAATCAGAATCCCGGGGTAAAGGAGGCCACCACCAATAGGAACAGAACACCTTTGGTAGGGCAAATGTACAGCGACATGCAAAGCAGGTTTGTTTCTATACTGTGGCCCTATCTCTCAGTGTATATGCCCCATGGCCTCTCCAATCTATGGTCCTCCTGACAGACTATGAATGTGCACTAAAGACATGGAATTGGTAGCACTGCTAAGTGGAAACATAATCACCATACAGAGCTTTATAACTGTCATTTTTTGTTAGAGACAGTATCTCACTACATAGTTCAGGCTGGCCTTGAACACACTAGAGCCCTGGCTGACCTCAAACTCATGGTGATCTTCCTGCCTCAGCCTCCCAAGAGCTGGGATTACAGGCATGCTCCACCACACCCAGTATCAATTACTGTCTCAGTGTGCCCCAGGGGCGGGGCCAGTTTAGCAGACCCAGGGATCAAACCCCTGGCCCCTTCGCCTGCTTGCAGGCACTTTAATCTGCTGAGCTATCTGGCTGGCCCTTCATTTCCTTTTTGACTATGTTTGTGATAGTGTTTACCATGCCACTTTTTTTTTTTTACACAGTATCTTGCTATGTAGCTCAGGCTGGGCTTGAACTTACTATGTAGCCCCAGGATGATCTCAAACTCATGGCAATCCTCCTGCCTTAGCCTCCCAAGTATTGGGATTACAGGTGTGCACACCATGCCTGGCTTACCACATCAATTTAAATCTACAATTTTAGGGGCTGGGGAGATGGCTCAGTGGAATAAGCGCTGCCTGGCAAGTGCAAGGGCCTGAGTTTAATCCCGGGTTCCAAAAAAAAATCTACAATTTTAGGAACTCACTTTTTTTTTGTATAATACAGGATCTACAGGGTCTACAGTGTTTATAGGGTCTCACTACACAGCTCAGACTTGTAGTGATCCTGTTTTTCAGCTTCCCAAGCACTGGGATTACAGGCATGTGCCACCATGCCAGTCTCATTCACCATCTCAGTCTCAGTACACCCTGCGGGTGGGCCCAGTATGGCAGACTTTGGCCCTTGCATCTGCCTAAGCAGGTGCTTTAATATGCTGAGCTATCTGGCTGGCCCAGGAACTCACAATTACCTGAAAGATATTTTTAAAAATGAAGTGACCTAATGGCAAAATGGTTGTTTATTAAAGATCAAGGGAAACCATCAACAGTGTCAGTACTGACAACAGCACTAAGAAAATTAAGACTTGAGCTGGGGAGATGGCTCAGTAGAATGAGTGCTTCCCTGTCCAAGCGCAAGGGCCTGAGTTCAATCCCTGGTTCCGCAAAAGCAAATAAATGAATAAATAAAATTTTAAAAAAAGAAAATTAAGACTGCAGAGCTGACATCATTATCTGACCACAGCCTAAGGAGCCCAGTGAGCCCACGACCTGGGAAGCAGACATAACACAACCAAGGTACACAGTAAACAGAGACGGCTCAGGCCAGAGTTCAGGCCAGGCCACCCAGTAGCACAGGACAGCAGGAAAAGCAGGAAGTTTTCTCACTTCCTGCTGTGCTGAGACCCTTGTAGAGAGGTGCCATCCACCTTTTCACAGGGGAAAAGAACATAATGATCCAGAAAGACACAAGTGAAGACAGCCTGAACCAGGCTGGGGAATATTGAGCACTGAGTCTCAAGGGCAGCAGGAGTCCTAGGAGCTGAGAACCATGTCCTCTCCACACAGGGAGGGAAGCTCTGACATCCCTCCTTTTGCAAAGAAACTGTCCTCACCCCTTGCTAGGAATGTCACCACAATCCCAGAGAGGAGCCGAATCCTCACCATGCCTGGTTGGACTTTCCACCTCTCTGAGCACAGAGTTGGTACCTGAGGCTGCCTGTTTGTAGTGCAGGTCACTGCATGATTTTCAGAGTGGCTCTGCCACTGTCCTCCTGGCTCTTCACTTTCCAGAGAATCATTCACACTCACTGGCCATTTCTGCAAGGCTTCACCCTCTCCCAGGAGAAGGCATTGAAGCTTCAACAATGTGGCCCCTGGTTTCTTATACTGTGCCTCTCCTACACAGGTAAGTGTGTCAAAAGTTTGTGGGTTTTTTTTTCTGCTCACCTGCCCATTGCTGGTTCATCTCAGCAGATGACTCAAACCATCAGAGTGGGGAGAGAGAAATGCTTCAGATCTTCCACATGGTTTCCCCTTTCTTACTCTTTTGCACTTCAACTAGATTTCTCCATGCCTGCTCATTATTCCTCAAACTTAAGTATAAAAGTTCAGTTTATACATTTCATTGTGCTTCATTTCTGAAGGCTCCTGTGCTATGTGAAACTTAAAAAAACTTGTATCTTTTCTCTTATTAATTTGTCTTTAGTTATAGGGGCCTCAGCCTTGAACCTAGCTATGGAAGAAAAACCTTTTCTTGCCTGCAAAATAAGCAGAAAACTGAGATTTACCGCAGGCAACCAGCATTGGACCCCTGCACTCTGTTGCCACTGCCGATGGGCAGCACCCCTGAAGGGCCCCATAAAGGCACAGGGAGAAGCACAGATATGTCTCCCAAGCCTAGCAGGAAGGTGGTCTTTTCCTGCCATGTCCACCTCTTTTCCTAGACCTGGTCTAACAGTCAGATGGCTCTAACTCAGCTGGAAGAATTCTAATTGAATTCTGGATGAAAATAAGCACAAATCTATTAAATAGGTCTACTTCATTAGCTGACTGAATGGAGAAAGAGGAAAAAGCTTAAATTACAAGTTTAAAATACCAACAATAACAAAAAGAGTTTGGTGTGGTGGTGCACTCCTGTAATCCAGTTCTGGTGAGGCTAAAGCAGGAGGATCACCATGAGATAGAGGCCAGCTTGGGCTATGTAGTGAGTTCAAAGCCAGTCCAAACTATATTAATGAGACACTGTCTCACAAAACAAAAACAAACAAATTATATTGAATAAGAAAAGAAACTTAGTTGTTCTTTCAAATCTAAATAGTTCATGAAGAGCATTATTCTAGCATTTAAAAAATAATAGCTCTAACAGAAAAAGCTTTTTAATGAATCTAGTCAAGATATTTAAATCATGTTGAGTGTTTCTCCTCTCTGTTGGTTTATAACAATCTCCTTGGGGATTTTGAAACCTAAACTACTCTCTTTTTTAAAACACTTTTTTCCCTGACAGAGCTCTGCTGTTAGGGAAGCCAGTATTTTATTTTTTAAAAAGCTACTGTAAAGAAACGTAACAATGAACAGCTACACAAAATACAAATATTTGAGAAGGAAATAAAAGTAGGATTTCTGACTGCCAATATTTGTGATATTACTAGTTAATAATACTCAAATGACTTAAGAAGGAAATGTAATGAATACCTAATAAGTCAAGATGATATTTGAAAACAGTAAACCACACAAATGCTATTCAACTCCTATTGAGTACTTATAGCAGCCTTAGAAAATTAAACTTTTCCTGTCAAATGAAGATAGAATTGAGGATCCTTGGAATGAAAGGTTCTGGATACGAACCACAGAACAGCAAGATAAAACCCGACCACCCTGCTGTCCCAGCTTGGTGAGCGCTGTGGAGTGTATCTGGTGTGTGTGTGTGGGGGAATCGTTGATTGGAACACAGAGACCCTGAGAGAAAACGAATGGCAAGACTTAATGGCTATGGTGGTCAGTTTCCCTTGCATCCTTTTCTGACCTCTGCTCTCTCCTCCTACACCAGGCAACACAGGAATTAGAAAAATAACTCCAAATGTGAAGATGCTGCATGAATGAACCTGAGAATCTCAGGCAGAGATGTGAAGGAAGAGGGAGAGCAGCCTTCTCCTCCCTGAGCCTTGAGCCAGAAGGGAGTAAGAGGCCCATCCCCAAGGGCACTTTGGCAAGCCTGGCTGGGACTCCTGCCCTTGGCTTCGTCCCAACCCTTTTTCTAGTCCTCCAGCCTTAGACACAGTGGTGCTCACTCTCCCCCAAGGACCCTCTTCTAAGGAAATGATTCTCCTGTGGGCGGCCTTGGTGCACTACCTGTAGTCCCAGTACAACTTCAATGGGAGGAAATTCAGTTTTAATGAATAAAATAAATATTTAAAATATGTGAAGAGGTTGGGGAGTAGCTCAGAGAGAGCACTTCTAGAATGTGTGAGGCCCTGGTCTATCTCCAGCAATGCAGAAAATTAAAAAAATGCATCAACAATAAGTCCTATCAGCTTATTAGTCATTCTTGATACACCTGAGTTAAAATAACCCTTGCAATGTATTAGGTCCAACTGAAAACAGGTACAAAGGATTCAATTAACTCAAGTACTCAGAGGACATATTACTCAGAGGTTCCATGCCTCAAGGAAGAAGCTTTCTATTGTTTTCACACAACAATTAGACATTTGGAGCCCACAGTAAGATGAATAGGAACAGTAACCTCATGCTGCTTAAAGATTTCTGTGTTTTTCTTTCATAATCTGCCTTACCAGCTTCTGCTTGCACAAGTGCCCCATATGTGGAAAAAGTAACAATAACACCATCTTACGCTTCACTGCAATGCTCAGCACCTCCCCCCTTGCCAGGAGGTTACGTGGATGAATGAGGACAGTCATGGGTCTGTGCGCTCCTTGGGAAGGCTCTGCCACTACAAAGCCTTGCTGTGGTTAAAGAACACATTTATCGAAGGATCTAAAAGTGTCTTACGAAGCTCAGCTCATTAAACCTTCAAAAAATTGCCATGATATAAACCAGAACTGACTTATTTTTCCCCTCTGAAAGATAAGAAACAGACAGGGCCTGGCAAGGTGGTATATGCCTATAGTCCCAGCAGTCAAGAGGCTGAAGCAAGATCATACATTTGAGGCCAGCCTGGAGGACATCTGAAGACGTTGTCTCAAAAAACAAAGCTGGGCATGGTGATGCTCATCTGCAACCCCACCACTCAGGAGGCTGAGGCAGGAAGATTGCCACAAATTCCAGATCAGCCTAGGCTACACAGTGAGTTCAAGGTCAATTCAGACTACATAGCAGAGACTTTGTCTCAAAAAAGAAAAAAAAAAAAAAAACTAAACAAAACGAATTCGACAACAGAACAAGAGAAACAACACAAAATAGAGACAGGCTACAACCACCAATGTGAGATAAATTTAAAGAGCTCCTGGGGCCAGGCTGATGGTATACACAGCAGCAGGCCAGGGCCACAGGTCTGTGCATGTGCACTCCTCAAGTGGAGTAACAAGTAGGCACCAGAGTGCCAGGACACCCTTGGCTACATGTGCAGATGTCGAACAATGTGCAGTGGCCAGGAGAGAAACACATGATGGGAAGAGCCACAGCCACAGCCCTTGAGCCTAACTGGGCAACAACAGAACAAAAAATGGTAAATTTCAAAGCATTCATCATGAAAAGGACTCCTAGGTGTATGATTAACAAGGCTTTGGTAAAGAAAAAGGTATGAACCCCAGACTACAAATACAGTAAAATCTGAAAGGCATAAAGGCTCTACATGTATCATGGTACTGATTTCACCCAGAATATCTTGTCTTTTTTCCACAAATATGTTTAATTTCAAAATTCTGCTTGTTAAAATGCCCCAAATCTAAAATACAATTTTCTGTTTCTGGCAAGCCAATGAATTCTCAGGCCTCCCGTACCTGATATTTTTGTTTTGGCCACAAGCAAGATACTTTAGAGAACAGCTGGGGTAGGAAAGGCATGAAGAGACAGGATAGAGAGGGATCCTCCCTCATGTCCCGAGAGGAGACTCCTCCCTGCCCAAGAATACCTATGCATGCTACGCTGTATGGATTCTTTCCAAACATCACCACAGAAGAACAGAACCAAAACAATTGACACTAAGAGAAGCTATGCTCCAACACACACATATACTTCTTCACCTAGAAACAAAAAATGGAAATTTCTTTGAGCTAAAGACATAGCTCAGTAACAGAGGATCTGTCTGGCACATGCAATGTCCTGGGCTCTATCCATAGCACTACCAAAAAAAAAAAAAAAGAAGACAGAGTTCAAAGCTTTCCTATTAATAATTACAGAGATACCTTCTTCCTCTGTTTCTCCATCTCTGAAAAGGGACAATAAATACAAGGATGTTCTATACTTGCAGTACAGAAAAATGTAAAAAAGAATTTTGAACTCTGTATTATGGGCTTTTGCTGCTATGACAAAGTACCTGAGACAATAAACTTAAAATGAAGAAAGGTTTTACTCTGGCTCATGGTGTCAGTCATGGTCATTCGGCCCCACTGTTTGGGGCTGAGGCAGCACAATGCCTATGGCTGGAAGTAGGGAGAAGACCACTGCTCCCCTCAAGGTGCCCAAAAGCACGAGAAAGCAAAGGGCCATGGTCCAAATATGCACTCCAGGACACACATCCCCACCCCCACTCCATGGCCTACTTCTGCCAGCTAGGCTTCACCTTCTAAAGGCATCTGTCTCTTCCCAGTAGCACCACAAACCTGGTGACCAAGCCTACATGCATGGGTCTTAGGACAGTCACAAGCAGAACTACGTATGGCAAGTCCTGACTTCACCATTCCTCGCTGACTATAACCTCCAGTGCATCACTCATAAACTAAAGCGGGGGGGGGGGGGGTTTCCTTAGGAGAACAAAAAAGGACAAAGTGCATTAGGCACACCAAAGGCTTATAGCCTCTGTAGTCACCATCTGGTCACATAAGGACGTAATGTTTTAAAGATGAAAACAGGAACATCTACTTCAGAATAAAAGACAACATAGTTGGCAGGTAGATTCCATCCCAGAGTCATCTCCAGACACAGCCTAATTCTACCCAAGATGCCACTTTTCATCTGAAACCTCAGCCCGCAGTGATCAGTGGTGTGCAAGTCAACAATAACAGCTAATGATAGCCAATAAAAGAGGACATAATGTAATTGTAGAAGGCCTGGAACACTCCAGATCCAAAGAGCCAACACTGCTCTATGGCAGGAGTGATTCTATCACCATCAGTGCCTGGACATGAACGCAGTGAAGGGCTGTGTGGATACCAACCCTTCAGCTTGCTGTGCCTGCTTTGAGGGAGTCCACTGAAAAGGCCCCTGTGTGCATTTTCGTGGACAAGGATGGCATTCTTTGCACAGAAGGGGAATGGGAACTGCTCTGGCCACTGGCTCCCTACATCCCATGCCTGCCTATCTGGGCTATATGACCACAAGGAATGTTAATACCTGACTTAGGAAGACATTAATATTAACAGCTAGGAAAAGAAGCTGTTAAAATGTTCCAATAGAGGCAGAGCTGCACTTTTGTCTGGCTCAAGCCCTGTGCTGATATAAGGATTATGAAGTGTAAGACACTGCTGGTAGAGGCCAAATGACCTATTAGCAAGTGAATTAAAACCGCAGTACACAAACAGGATGCCAGGCAGTTCTGCTGAGCACCTCAATATTTAGAATGCCAAGGGAATTCCCCTCTCTGCATTGCCTTTTGATTTTGAAAAGTAGCAAGAAAAAATAACCAGTAGGGGCAGGTGAAGCGGAAACAGCAGCTGTGCTGCTCAGTGAAGAACCTGGGCCTGACCTCCGCCTCCAATTCTGGGCTGCACCAGGCCACTGGGTTCAAGCTGCAACAAAACTTTTTTCCCAGAAAGTCCTGCCTGCAGGCATGGATTACTGCTTTGTCAGGATGGAGGTGGTCCCAGGCTGCCAGTGCTAGCAGAGGCTCCTCAGCTTCTAGCCTGTGACCACCTGGCCCTCAGGCAAATGTTCTTTCAGCCAGACCCAGGTGATATTTCTGCAGATAAAATCTCCCTCAGATGTACAACTGATGTTCACCAAAGCCACCATTCTGGCTGGGGAGATAGCTCAGTAGAATAAGTGCTTGCCTTGCAAGTGCAAGGTCCTAAGTTTAATCCCCAGTATCACAATAAATAAATAAGGGGCCAGGGAGATAGCTCAATAGAATAAGCTTTTACCTGGCAAGCATAAGGGCCTGAATTCAATCCCTGGTTCTGCCAAAAAGTATAAACAGGGGCTGGGGAGATAGCTCAGTAGAATAAGTGCTTGCCTGGCAAGCGCAAGGGCCTGAGTTCAGTTCCCGGTTCTGCAAAAAAAAAAAAAAAAGAAAAGAAAAAGTATAAATAAATAAACAAACAAACAAAACCACCACTCTATAGGCTGAAATAGAAGAATGGCTGCAATTTCAAACCCAGCCTAGGCTACAAAGTGAGCTCAAGGCCAGACTGAACTGCTAACAAGAAGCTGTCTCAAAAAAAAAAAAAAAAAAAAAGAAAGAAAGAAAAAAACTACCACTCTTGTTTATTTCTCCTTTGGTCAACTTCCCTCAGGTATCACTCCGGACAGCCCCCAGTGACCCACAAGGTGTCTACTCTGTAGTGCAGGGTGGGTAAAGTCAGCAGGAGGGAAGCCCTGGGAGGTGTAGGAGAAGCAGCACAGAAGGCTGTGGTGGTGGCCTGGGGCTTTAGGAAGGCTGCCTTCCAGGTGCTTCTACGGGGCAATGGAACAAATTCTGGGGGAAAAAAGTGAAAAGGTCATCAGGCCCCACAAATATCTGCTCTGACTTCTCCAAGTGGGGATGGCATTCAGAAGTTAGAGAGAAAATCAGAGGTTCCTAGGTAATATCAGGTGTCATAAAGGGTACAAACACGTCTAAATAATAGCTGGCCAAACAATGGCTGGCCTAGGAACGGCTCCTTGCAGGACCAGAGCCAGGCTGCCACATGGGATCAACCAAGTTACTTTCAATGTGTAGCCTTATTTGACAACCAGTCAACTTGGTCCTTTGTCAGAACCATAAGAAATACGTCTCCAGTAGCATCACCATTGCTTTACAGTTTGTGACATACTCTTATGTTTCTTTAATTGAAATAAAGTCAGCAAATCTCAGACAACTTCCATCCCCTGTGCAAAGGTATAGCAGACATCAAATAAGCACAGGGCCTGAAGTAATAAGACAGGGACATCAAGCCCACAAATGCTATGGGAGATGAAGACTACTATAGTTTAAGGAAGTGGCATCAATGCTTAAACTAGCACTGAGGCAGCAAACCCTAACTTGGAATTATGGCTGGTTGTGATCTATTTTCTCAATTTAATTTGTGGTAATAATGATAGGTTTTTTCAGGTACCTGGTGCAGCAGAGAAACAGACAGAAGGAAAAAGGGAAAGGGGCTTTATTTTCTTTGAGGACACAGAGAGAATCTGGGGCAGTTAAGAAATTCTCTAGGCCGGGGAGATGGCTCAATAGAATGAAATGCTTGCCTGGCAAAAACAAGGGCCTAAATTCAATCCCTGGTGCTGCCAAAAAAAAAAAGAAAAAAGAAATTATCTGGAGTTGGACAAAGAGAGGCTGAGGCTTTTATGGCCTTTTTCCAGGGGTGGAGTTTGAAGGGGATATTCAGATATACCTGCAGAGCTGATTGGGGGCCTTCCCTGAAGTGGCAGGAAGGGTGAAAGGAAATCACACCCTGGGCTGAGTTGGAGAAGAAGCGGAGAGGTGGTCTTGAGGAAGATGGGTTTTTGTCTTAAGGGCTTTAGCCACATTAAATGACCACCATAATAATTTAGCAGTTTATACTGGGGCCAGAACCTATCAAACAATGCTCATGCTCACTTCTGAACATTATTTCTAAAACTGATTCGTACCAACATTAAAAATAAAGTTTTATTCTATTCTTTTCCCTTTCTTTGGTAGTACTGGGAATTGAACCAGGGGCACTCTGGGTTCACTCTGGGTACACTGAACTTTATTGCCAGTCCTTTTAATTTTGAGATGGGAGGCCACTAAGTGCCTGCCTCAGCTTTCTTCAGCGCTGTGACTACAGGCATGTTCCACTGCACCTGGCAAGAGGGCATCATTTTTTCTTTGGTACCAAGAATCGAACTCAGGACCTTGTTCTTTCCCAGCAAGTGCTAGGTCACTGAGCTATGATCCCTGGCCAGATGGCACAGCCACTAATAAGACATCTGTTGGGTCTGAAGGCTGAGGCAGGAGGATCAGTGAGTTCAAGGCCTGCCTGACTACATAAAGATCCTGTCTCAAAAAAAAAAGCCAGGGGCCAGAGAGATGGCTCAGTAGAATAAGTGCTTGCCTGGCAAGAGCAAGGGCCTCAGTTCAATCCCCGGTTCCACAAAAAAAACAAAAAGCCAGGTGTGATGGTGCGCACTTTTAATCCCAGCACTTGGGAGGCTGAGGCATGAGACTCACTAAGAGTTCAAGACCACCCTGGGCTACATAATGAGTTCAAGGATAGCCTGGACTACATAGTGAGACCCTATCTAAAAATTTAAAAAATAATAATAATAATGATAATAATAATAAAGGTGTCATGGCTCAGTACAGTGGTGCATGTCTGTAATTATAACTACTTGAGGCAGGACTGCAGTTTCAAGGTCAACCAGGGCAGTTCAGGAACTAGAACTCTCGAATAAAGGTGGCAGCCTGGAGGTGTAGCTCAGCAGCAGAGTGCTTGCCTAGCATGTGCAGGCCATGAGATCAATCCCTGGCACTGCCAAATAAATAAATAAATAAATAGTAGGGAGGTACATCAGTAGTAAAGCACTTAGGAGGTGAAGCTCAGGTAAAACCCTTAGCACAACAGAAAAAGGAGAACAAGCAAGAGGACAAAGAAACAATCCCAGCTTTCTGACTATGGATTGCACCCCCTGTTGCACCCTTTCTGCTGATGTCCTCTAACGTTTACAGTACACTAGGACACTCACTGCTGGCACAGAGCCACCCACTCATGTGCTCTCAGAGCAGTCTTTAAACAATGGGCTGCTTCAAAGAGGACAGTGTGCTGTCACCGTCTCTTGGTCCAGATTTACATCCTGCCACGATCTGTTCACACTGCAGTTAAAAGCACACCATGGCATCTACACATGCAATGAGATATGATTTGGCCTTAACAAGGAAGGAAACTACAATATACACCACCATGGATGAAGCCCGTTACATTACATTGAGTGAAATAAGCCAGACACCAAAGGACAAATGCAGGATTCTACTTATCCACAGTACCTAAATAGATTCATAAATACAGAAAGCAGCAAGTAGGATGGTGGTTACCAGGGGCAGGCAGGATGAGGAGGGACGAGGAGCTGTTTAAAGGGCATGGAGTAGCAATGCCTGCACATGAGTGGGAATGTACTATGACCACCGAATTAACTGTATGCTTAAAAATGGACAATCTTTTTTTTTTTTTATCTTTTTTTTTTTTTTTTTTTTTTTTTTTTTTTTTTTTTTTTTTTTTTTTTTTTTTAATTTTTTTTTTTTTTTTTTTTTGTCTTTTTGAGACAGGGTCTCGCTATGCAGTTCAGGCTGGCTTTAAGCTCACTTTGTAGCTCAGGCTGGTCTCGAACTCACAACAATCCTCCTGCCTCAGCCTCCCGAGAAAAATGGACAATCTTATGGATATTTTATAACAAAAAATATCTTTAGTGGATCCAAAGTGAACTATAACGTGGCTCATTCATCAACTACACCCAAATAATATATGCAGACTCCTAAACATCAGCAGAGTCGAGGGCTTCCTGTGAATCAAGGCAGTTATGTAGTGAGGTATACAGTGAACAAGTCTCCAGAAGCGGGAGTGGTGGCATCTATGGGGTGGGAGCGTGAGGGGCTCAGCCTAGGAGTTCAAGGCCTAGAACACAGGAAAACCCTATTACCTTAAAACAAAAACAACCTCCCAAAAGTTGGCTCTCCTATTCAAAGAGTTCACAGCAATAGTTTAGAATAGAGGGACCAGAGGTGATGGAATATTTATTCTCCTTTCTGCAAGCCCCAGCATAGTTTTACACTTTATACCTAGTTAATAAACATTACTAAACACTGGTATTTCATTCTAGTAAGAACCAGAAATGATCTTAGGAAAAGTCATGTTAACCTACTCTCACTGCCTTTGCGAGCCAAATCCCACTGCTCATTGCCAAGTGGGCTTTGCCCTCCCATACACCCTCGTCCTGCTCTAGCCAAGACCCAGGTGGACAGATTCCAACACTGCTGCAAGGAGGAAGAGGCGGTGAACACGAACTCAAAAGGCAGAGGAAAACCATCATGTGAGGAGACGGCAACAGAACAGGGAAGCGCATCTTCCCAGAATGGATGCTGGCTTCTGTCAAAAATCAGCCAACTGCTCATTTTTCAGTGTAGCAGTGGCTTCACCTCACTGACAGCCGTGTCTTGGGGGCCTCATTAGGGACTACAGACTTGTTCCAGGCAAAGAAACACATAAAATAAATTCAGAAGAAAAGTTCTGGTGAAACACTGCTTGGATTTGAATCTTCCACCCACAACCTACTCCCCAAATAGCCTAAAATAAAGAGCTAAGACACCAAACTGAAACGTTTCAAACTGTGCTGTATATAGCTGATGTTCTAAGAAATCACCAATCACCATCAGAAATCCTCCAGACCCTTAAAAACATGACATGCTTCTAGTACTGGCAAAATAATGAAAAGGGCCTTCTAATTTTCTGCAATCTTATGAGATTTTTTTTTTTTTAAATCATCAACAATAGAGGCAGAGCCATGTTTTATTACTAGCAGCCAAGTAACAGAACTCAGATTTTGGCAAGATGTCTCGTCACAACCTCCTTTCTAAACTTCACTGATTTTGATATTCATGCTAATTGTAAATTAAGCACAATTTGCATACAAGTTCAGTATTATTTTCATTCAATGTTTACTGTAGTGAAGCATTAAATACACTGTAAAAGAAACTGCTCATATTTCAAATGGACTACCATGCACCACAGAGAAGCACACAATTAGTTCTGGACGTGACTTTTTTCTTTGTATGTTGAGGGTCTATTAAACATACACATCATGCCGGGCATGGTGGCGCATGCCTGTAATCCCAGCACTAGGGAGGCTGAGGCAGGAGGATTGTTGTGAGTTCGAGACCAGCCTGAGCTACAAAGTGAGCTTAAGGCCAGCCTGAACTGCACAGTGAGACCCTGTCTCAAAAAAGACAAAAAATAAATAAATAAATAAATAAACATACACATCATGTTTAATCATGAACCAGAAATTGTACTGGGTAAAAGAAAATTAAAATAAACCCTAACTAACCTTTAATACAAAAGTCGGCAGACTTCTTCCACAGGTGCGGCTGACCATGGTCTCCATCACAACTGTGCCAGTGTGTCAACAAATGGGCCTGGCTGTGTTCCAATAAAATCATATGAAATTCAAGTCAAGTTCTATTTATCTGAATTTCTGATTTCCTCATCTCATGAAATAATCTTCTTTTGATGTGATTTCAACCGTGGTCTGAGGAACAAATAACAGGTGCTGGACCCTATGTGGCCGCCAAATCAGTTTATAGACTCCAGCTCTAAATGTTTATGATCTCTCAAGTACTAGGGGTAAAAAAACTTCCCCTCTGGCAAACCTAGTGTTCTATGAATGATGTGTAATAGCGAATTCTTTTTCTTCCTCCCTCCAAGATCTGATTTCTGTGGAAAACAGTTTTAATCAATTAATTCAGAAAAATTGGCTGGGTATCCAACAGGTATAAGAAGGGGCCTGGCACAACTGGCCCAGGGCTGGGGAGGGCTTGAGAGGAGGAGGCAGCCCCTGCCCTGGGTGGTCTCTGCCACTGGAAGGAGGAAACATGGATACTGGACACTGACAAATGAGGATTTAGAAAGAAGACCGTTGTTGTAAAAGAAAAACAAAGATAAGGGCAAACTTTAGGGAGTAACCACATGAGGAAGTGAATTTTTTTAAAAAAGTAGATCCAGAGGCAGAAGAAAACGAGGAGAGCCACTGCCACTGAAGCAAGGGAAAGCATCTGAGGCCCAAGCAGGCTTGGCACTCGTACGGTTTACACCTGAAGTCCCCCAAAGCCTCGTGCACTCCAGTGTAGCTTCTGGAAGGCGACAGAGATTCCAGGGCCTCCCTGCTGACTCCATGGGGCGGGATGCTCCCCATCAGGCTCTCCCTCTTGTGCTCTGCTTTCTGCCCACCGTGCCACGCCTCTCCTCCACCCAGGCCTTCTGCCTTGGAGCCAAAATAAACCTCTGCTTCCTTAAGTTATGGGGTGGCAGGTATTCTGTCCCACAGCAAGGGAAGTGACTGAGACAGTATTTTCAAAGGGTTACTGAGAAAAAAGTTAAAGCAATCAAAGCACCAAACCAAAAGGGGTGACTCTTACGATGCTGTTTTGGTACAAGAAGAAAGATGAGAGGTTAGAGGGAATTACTGAATAGTCTGAAAGGAATGATGGTACAAAAAATGGCTAAACGGATTATCATGTCTTCAAACAAAATGCACTAATGAGAGATGCAGTAATCTTAGTAGCTTCCTCCAAATGAAGCAGTCTAACAGGCACATGTTCTCTGTATCAGTTAAATTCTTATGCCCTTTGAGAGCTGGGCATGGTGGCACATGCCTATAATCTCAACACTCAGGAGGCTGAGATAGGAGGATTGTTGTGAGTTCAAGACTTAGGCTACAAAGTGAGCTCAAAGCCAGCCTGACAGCCTGAACCGCACAGCAAGACCCTCTCTCAAAAAGACAAAACAAAAACAAAAACTCGACCTTTGAAATTAAATGGCCCAATCTGTATAGTAAGATCAACAGCTAATAAAAGCAACATCTATTATAAACAATCCAACAAGCACAACTATAAATTTCAAAAACCTTTTCTGGTATTTGCTGTTTTTTTGTTTGCTTGTTTTTGTTTCTGTTTGGTTTGGCTTGGTTTTTTGAGACTAGGCTCTCACTATGTAGTTCAGGCTGGCTAGGACTCACTATGTAGCCCAGGATGGTCTTAAACTCATGGTAATCCTCCTGCCTCAGCCTCCTGAGTGATGGGATTACTGGTTCAAAAACCTTTTCTGTTAAAAACTTAAGACATACAACAAATGGTTAAATGTCCTATTAATGGCTAAGTGTTTTACTGTCTGTCCTTTCTTTTTATTTCTTATTTTGTCGTATTTCAGACTTACGGAAAATTAGTTAAGAATAGCAAAATGAATTCCTGCATATTAGGGCTGGAGACTGAACCAGAACCTTTTGTACTCAGCTATATCCCCAGTCCTTCTTTATATTTTTAAATTTTAAGACAGGGTCTTGCAAAGTCACTAAGTTGCCCAGGCTGAGCTCAAATTTGTGACTGCCCCAGCCTCAGCCTCTCAGAGCACTGAGATTACAGTGCCACCACACCCAGCCTTATGTCTTTTTAAGTAACCTACTTTAACAAAATCATTCCTTGGCCGTATTTCCCAGTTTTTGTTCTTTGAATTATGGACATTGCCAATAAATTTCAGCTATTCAGTTTAAGAACTGCTCAAATAGTTTAGTAAACACTGTCAATGATTCAGTTCCCAGTTGTAGGAAAGCAGTACAATATAAACTCATTTAATGGAATGCCTGTCTGAAATTTATTGGGCTTTTTCATGCGCAGATGGATGTCTTTCATTGCCTGTGTCTCATTACCTTTCTTTTCCTCCCAAGACTCTGGCTAACACCCACTAGACCTTCTTACTCTAGCCAAGGCTTACTCTCTCTTTGCAGTCTCCTTAACATTCCCTCTGTCCATGCAGCATTCTGAACAGTTTCTTCTGAACTAACTTTCTACTCACTACTTCCTTCTCCAGCTATGCCAATTTGCTGCCGAACCCACCTATGAACTCTGAATTTTTTTTTTTTTTTTTTTTTTTTTTTTTTGTCTTTTTGAGACAGGGTCTCACTATGCAGTTCAGGCTGGCCTTAAGCTCACTTTGTAGCTCAGGCTGGTCTCGAACTCACAACAATCCTCCTGTCTCAGCTTCCCAAGTGCTGGGATTACAGGCATACGCCACCACGCCCGGCTGAACTCTTAATTTTACTTATTGCTTTTTTTTTTTGGAACTGGGGATTGAACTCAGGCCCTTGTGCTCGCCAGGGAAGCATTTATTTCACTGAGCCACCTCCCAGCCCCAGTCCAAACATTTCTATCTGATTCTTTTTTAACTGTTATATCAGTTCTCTTTGTTAAAAGTTCCCAATTTTCTGACAAACATTGTAAGCTTAGTTTTTATTTCTTTGAACACAGTAAAGCATAACTGTTTTATTCCAAGTCTGATAATTCTGGCTGTATAACAGAGACTTAGAGACCAGGCCTGCAAACACCTGGAGGGTAACTAAAAGCAGGATAAAGGCTAACATTTCTGCCTTCATTGTATCTGTCTCATTTATGACCTTAAAATTGAGGCTAAGGGCCACACACAGCTCTTCACATAGGCATGTTAATCACACCGAGTGTCTAAAAACTAGAAACATAAAGTTTACTAGCCCCAAATTGACCTAGCCTATCAATCCCTGTAAGACTGAGGACACCAAGACAAGGGCAACTGATGCAATTTTCGGGACTGCAATGACAGCCAACTGACTGCTTTTTTTGCGTCCTATTCCAGACACCCTGGAGCAGTACCTAGAAGTCTCAGTTACTGCCTTGACCTATCAGCACTCTGGGTTTCTGAGCTCACTGAAGAGACCACCCATGGTGAGGTCACCACCCCACCCCAGCAAGCATTTCATGGGATCCAGACTAGATCCTTTAGCCCTAAGAATTCATTCAGAGCCATTTGCAGAACCAGTCCCAAGACAATGACCAATCCGACCATGACCTGACCAAGATCACCTATTCTACCACATATGAAAACCCAAACACCTTCCTTTGCATAAATCCCATGTTCCTGCCAGCGTCTCAAAGACATATCTGAAAAAAGAAAAAAAAAAAAGACATATCTGAACCTTTTCACCTGCCCTTTCCAGTGTGACTGTGCTGAGTAAAGCTCCTTTCCTGCCCTCCACCACTGCTTATCTCCTTGACTGGAGTTTTGGAATGGGTAGTTGTGGCTGAGCCTGGTCTGCTGAGACCCCTGGAACCAGGGCTTTTACCCACAAACTCTGGTAACCACGGGTCATGTCTTCATGATTTTGTCAGTCTGTTTATGCAGAGGAGATTCTTTATTTTCCTCATCATTGTTGACCAGGTACTGGCCATCTGGGGTGAAGAGAATTTCTTAAAGTAATATTTTAGACTAAGGGTGATGAATGGTACCTTCTTCCAGCGAAGATTTTCATTTACCACTGCCATGTATCTGGGAAGACCTCTAGTTCAGAGCCTCCTTCATCTGAGATCATGACCTCAGAGTCTCTTCATTTTCTCCTTTGAAAATAAAAGTTACTGCTGGGCTGAGACAGTGGTAATTGAGACTGGGCGTGGTGTTGTGAGCCTGTAATCTTAGCTCTTGGGAGGCTATAAACAGGCAGATCACTACAAGTCCGATCTATGCAGTAAGACCCTGTACACCCTGTCCTAAAACATAGAAGAAAAAAAAAAAAAGAATCAAACAGTTAATCTCTAAACTAAGGACCTTCTTTGTTGAATGTTCTCCTCATATTTTCTGTCCCTTTGGCTGGGAGTTTCCTCAATTTCAACTTCCAATCCTGGATTGAATATATTTGCACATACATATGTATTTGTATTTTTTAGAGGGCTTTCCTACCCTCTAAAAAGTCATTTTTCCTAATATCTTATTTTTATTTTCTAAACCAAATCCTTCAAAAGTTGTGTTTGTGTTTGTTTCTTTCACAAGCAGCTTAGATCAAGTGACTCTCAAGGATAATGTATTTGCCTTCAATACTGTAAATAAACATCATTATAAAATATTAGCATTGCCAAGTGAATTATAGGTAGTGTTTCAGCAGTAAAAGTTTGGAAAGAAAAAATGCCAGTTCTCTTCAAGAAAAACAGATTGATCTGTATGTTTGCAGGTCAGGGATCTCTCAGATTAATCAATTTAATAAAGACTAGAAAGTTAGAATTCATAACAGTCACAACTGTCAGATCCTAGCTTCTGGAAAAGAAAACAAAACATTAACAGACAAGGAGAAGTTCAAAGATAATTAGTATAATTTCATAATGTACAGTGCTAGGAACTAATTGATCACAAGGTACAACGGATTTTCAAAGCAGTTTTGCTTTATCAAAGTGATGCTCAATAGATGATTATGAGTCTGGTTCCTGGTAGAATTTAATCATGAGTGTGAAATCAATTAAGGTAATTTGCTTTCGCAAAGAACGGAGCTTAGAAAAGAAGTTGACATCTGCTTAGTGACTTTACTTAAATGAGATTATAATTTCAAGTCATAAAATATTAGGTAGTAAAAGTGACAATATAGCTATAATAGACATCAAAAATAGTAACTTTATTCTAAATTCAACTTGCTACATTAGCGCAATGAAATATCTGGTGATAGATATTCAAGGAAAGACATTCTGAAAAATTTGAGTTCTGAAGGGAAAAAAATCTAAAGAAGTCGTGGTACAACTCAGCTGACTAAGTGCTTGCTTAGGTAAACAAAGGGGCCAGGGTTTAATCCCAGGTTCCGCATGCCCCACCTTTGGGTGCACTGAGCCATAATGGAGTCTGAGTGTGATGGCGCAGCCTATAATCCCAGCACTAGGGAGGCATAAATGAGAAGGATCACTAAGAGTGTGGGCTGTGTAGTGAGACCCTGCACAAAAAAAAAAAACCTATATGATAAAAAAACAGAACTTTTTAATCTTTCAAGAAAAATAATATATTTTAAATGTTACTCTTTATTTGCAATCATTAATATTTTTTTATTAAAAATTATGAGACTTGGGGCCAAGAACACAGCTCAGTGGAACAAGTGCCTGACTGGCAAGCACAAGGCCCTGAATTTGATTCCCGGCACATGCACGCAGACACATACACACATAAAATTATGAGACTTTTGATTCAGTATGAAAGAGCTTACTAGCCTCTGGGCTATCAGAATAACACATAAAAAGATAAATAGAACCCCAGACGTGGTGGCACACTTCTGTAACCCTAGCACTTGGGAGGTTGAGCCAGGAGGATCACTGAGAGTTCAAGACCAGCCTGCAGGCCACGAAAGTGAGCACAAGGCCAGCTAGAGCTGCATGGTAAGATCCCGTCTCAAAAAAAAAAAAAAAAAAACAACCCTGAATTGAGAACAGGAGAGGGTGTGGGGGAATAAGATATATCTATGTATGTAAGCAGGATGGTTTGGACAACTGTACTGTCCATTTTTGCTGGTCTATGGAAAGGAACAGATAATTTGTTTTGTCTGCTTTTTCAATTGTCTGTACTTTTCTCTTTATCTTTTTTTTTGGCAGAACCAGGGATTGAACTCAGGCCCTTGTGCTTGCCAAGGAAGCACTTATTCTACTGAGCCATGTCCCCCACCCCCTCTTAATCTTTTTTTAAAAATGTATTTAGTACAGGGTCTACAGGATCTCACTACATAGATTGGACTTATAGTGATCCTCCTGTTTTCAGCCTCTTAAACGCTAGGATTACAGGCGTGCATCAACATGCCTAGTCTCAATCACTGTCTCAGCGAGCCCTGGGGGCAGGGCCAGCACACAGGCCAGGGATCAACCTCAACCCTTGCGTTTTGCCTAAGCAGGTACTTTAATCCACTGAGCTATCTAGCTGGCCCTCTCTGAATTTCTTATATACTTCTTTCTTCTTCAAATTTTACATGCATATATCTGGTAAAATAAGTAACTGGTTGGAAGACAACTCTATGTATTACAACAAATACTGTGAAATTCATATTACTTTGTTAAATCAGATTCTGTATCACTTATAATTTCTTCTGTTTTAATACTATTTTTGGGTTTTTTTGGGTTTTTTTACTATTTTGATACTCTCTTTAAAAAAATTTTTTTTAAAGGTAGAGCTGGCCAAATAGCTCAGCAGATTAAAGCATCTGCAAGCAGGTACAGGGGTTGGGGGTTTGATCCCTGCGCCTGCCGTGCTGGCCCCGCCCCCAGGGCATCCTGAGACCACAAATAAGACTGAGTGTGGTGGCATACACCTGTAATCCCAGCACTTGGGAGGCTGTAAACAGGTGGATCACTACAAGTCCGATCTAGTAGTGAGATCCTAAACATCCTGTAGATCCTTCCCTAAAAATCCAAAAATAAATAAATAAAAAATAAAATAAAAAGGTAAACAGACTGAAGGATCAATAACTCTTAGATTTGTCAGAGAAGTGAGGTGACAGGACAAACCCTCCAAATTAAAGACACACATAAGTGGATACAGAGAGTCCCTACTTCCCACAGCAAAGTGGAAGAGAGCAGAGTAGAAAAGTCTAAGCTGTGTGTGATACACTGCTGGTGGCTCAGCATGGACAAATCTAAGAATTAAACCTTGGTGCAGTGGTCCATGCCTATGAGCACAGCACTTGGGAAGCTGAGGCAGGAGGACCATCACTAATGTGAGACCATCCCAGGCTATACAGTGAGTTTAAGATTAGACTAACCTACATAGTGAGACCCTGTCTCAGAAAAGGAAAACAAAGGGGCCGGGGAGATGGCTCAGTGGAATAAGCACTTCCCTGGCAAGTACATGGGCCTGAGTTCAATCCCTGGTTCTGAAAAAAAAAAAAAAAAAGGGCTGGGGAGATGGCTCAGTGGAATAAATGCTTCTCTGGCAAGCTCAACTGAGTTCAATCCCCAGTTCCACCAAAAAAAAGAAAAGGAAAACAAAACACCAAAACAAGCTTCAGAGTTAAAGAACAACTATAAAAAGCTTTTGGCTCAATGTCTCATGGCGAGAAACTCTGAAGTTTTCTTGCTAAAAGCAGAAACAATGAAACTGTGTTCCCTTAACCCCTAGATCTTCAGCATCACACTGGAGTCCTAGCCAAGCAGTAAAACAAGAAAGGAAATTGAAAGTACACAGATGGGAAAAGAAGTGATAAAACTGTTCATGTGCAGATGTCACCATTGTCTTTTTTTTTTTTTTTTTTTTTTTGTCTTTTTGAGACAGGGTCTCACTATGCAGTTCAGGCTGGCCTTAAGCTCACTTTGTACCTCAGGCTAGTCTCGAACTCACAACAATCCTCCTGCCTCAGCCTCCAAAGTGCTGGGATTACAGGTATGTGCTACCACGCCTGGCTAAAAGTACTCTTCAACTGATACCTTGAGAAACAGATTTCTTTCTTTTTTTTTTTTCTTTGTGGAACCGGGGATTGAACTGAGGCTCTTGCACTTACCAGGGAAGCACTTATTCCACTGAGCCATCTCCCTGGCACCACTGTCTATTTAGAAAACCCAAACAATTGACCAAGAAAACCTGGAGACTGGGCATGGTGCTGCGCACCAATAATCCCAGCTCTTGGGAGGCTGTTAACAGGAGGATTACTAGAGTCCAATCTAGTAGTGGGACCCTGAACACCCTTGCAGACCCTTCCCTAAAATAAAAAAAAATTTCAAAAACTATGTAAAAAGAGCCAATGTGGAAAGGCTACACACTTTTTTAACTCCAACTACGTGACATTCTGGAAATGGCAAAACCATGGAGACTGCAAAGAAACCCGTGCCAGGGGTGAGAGAGAGGGAAGGGAAGAGCAAGGCAGAGCGAGGATTCTGGGGGCAATAGAACTTCCCTGCCTGATCCTCCAGGGGGAACATCCTTCACCACACAGTGGCCCAAACACACTGGACAGACAAGTCGAGAGGAACCCTACTGCAACCTATTCGTGGGGTGACAACGGGGTGTGATGTGGGATCATCAGTTACCACAAACACACCACCATGGTGGCAGATGTGGACACTGGAGAAAGGTGTGCAAGTGCAGGAGTGAAGTATACAGGGATGCTTTACTTCCTGCTTAGTTTTTCTATAGACCTAAAACAACTCTAAAAAGTTTATTACATTTCTTAAGTGATTATATAGTTTTCTCATCCCCCTTCTCTTTTCCCTAGGGGGAAAAAAATGAACTCATCTTTCAATACTCTTAATTGCTTAAAACCAAATGGTCATTAAAAACAAGCCTTTCAAGGAGCTGGGGAGATGGCTCAGTAGAATAAGAACTTCCCTGGAAAGCACAAAGGCCTGAGTTCAATCCCCCGGTTCTGCCATACATACACAAAAAATAAAACAAGCCTTTCCACTGACAGTGTTCAAAAACAATCAATGGTTGGGCATTATGGCACATGCCTATAATCCCAGGTGCTCAGCAGGGTAAGGCAGGAGGATAACAAGCTTGAGGCCAGCCTAGGCAATTTCACAAGGTCCAATCTCAAAATCAGCCAGGTGTGGTGGTGCATACCTGTAATCCCAGCACTTGAGAGACCAAAGCAAGAGGATTGCCGTGAGTTTAAGGCCAGTCTGCTCTACAAAGTGAATCCAGGCCAGTCTGAACTAGAGTGAGACCCTGTCTCAAGAAAAAGAAGAGTGGGGGCAGGGCCTGAGATGTAGCTCAGGGTTCACTCTCCAGTACCACAAAAAAATTACAATTTTACCTTACTTAGTACAAACTGATTAAAGAGTTGGACAGAAAGACACAGTGGGTTATTTACTTTCTCATCTGGGTAGTGACTATATTATGGTGATTTGTTAAACAGTTCATTATACTCTGTGCACACAAATAGCAAAAATGACAATGTAGTTTTTTATTTTTATTTTATTTTATTTTGGATTGAACTCAGGCCCTTGCACTTGTCAGGGAAGCACTTATTCCTTGAGCTATCTCCCCGGCCCTGACAATATAGTTTTTTAAAAGCTCCCCTTATAAAAACTGCTCCATGTAAACTAACCAAAGATATCATTTAAATTTAGGTGATCTAGGTGTCCTTTTTTTTTTTTTTTTTTTGTCTTTTTGAGACAGGGTCTCACTATGCAGTTCAAACTGGCCTTAAACTCACTTTGTAGCTCAGGCTGGTCTCGAACTCACAACAATCCTCCTGCCTCAGCCTCCCGAGTGCTGGGATTACAGGCATGTGCCACCACACCCGGCTTAGGTGTCCTTTAAAGGGGTCCAAGGAACAGAGATAGGATCAAAGGAAAAGATGAAGGGCATGTATGAGTGCCTCATTTACATCTTCCCAGACAAGTAACAATTTGATACAGACGTAAAACATATTCTAGAAGCATTAAAATTAATATAGTTTATTTAATACTGCCAATCTCTCTCTAAATTTGAAGATTTCATATGTATAACATAGAAAGGCACTAATTCATTTCCCTTGTACCTGGCTTATATATTTCATGGTTTGGTTTTTTTTTTTGTGTGTGTGTAACTGGGGATTGGACTCATCCCTTGCGCTTGCCAGGGAAGTGCTTATTCTACTGGGCCATCTCCCTGGTTTTTTACAGCATCTAAGGAAATGGTACTTCCATGGTGTCCCCTGGTTTTGGACTGCAGTACTTTCCACTCCTCAAACATCTGGCTGTGCATCGGTCTGTGCCGCAGTGCCCTCTCTGTGAGTACTGTGTCGGGGTTAAGCGGCTCCTCCTCACTCTGAAGGCACAAGCTACGCCTGTGAGGGTGTCATGGTATCGCTGTTCTGCTGGCCCAGAGCAGAAACTTGGCAAACTATTTGATTGCTTCAGGCCACTTCCCAAGCCTCTCTAGCAGACTGCCGCTACTTCCCTGTCTAGAAGACGGCAGCTAAGGACCATTCCACATCCAGCTCATGAGGAAGCAGTTCTTCCCCAGCAGTGCGTCTTTAGGTCAGCATGATCTCTCCAATTATGTGCTGATCACTGCCTACAGCTATACTGCAAACAGCATCTCTGCTGCTGTCTCTTACTAAGGGAGACTCTCAGAGGGGACATCATGCTATTAATTTGGCCTAGGTCATCTTCACTAATATGTTCTCTTTCAGAGCTGTCAGTCTGCCATAAAGATCCCACCCTAATGGAATACATTTGTTCCTTTTCTGGTTTGAATAACACAGGAGAATGATTTTTTAGTCTCAGTTCTTTCAAAGCCTTTCTTAGAGAAAGAAAATTCTTATTTTAACTAGGAATAACCAGACACTGGTCTATTACAGCTGCAACAACTCTCAAAAGAGCTGTGCAAAAGAAAAATGTAGCTTCCACCTCCAAAGTCATTAGAGATTTTTTTTTCTTATTAAGGCACCCAGAACACAGTATTATCCTGAGCCAAAAGGACCAATTCTCTTCATGGAGTAGAATAGCAATTGGCTGTTACTCATTAAGTCCTTACAGCAATGAGCAATGACTTGCTTTTTCACTTTGTTTCTTTTTGAATAGTCAATGTAGTCAATTTTTTTCCCTCCCTCCCCAGCATTCCTGATACCCGGCCTGCGCAGCTGTTAGTATGCTGCACACATATGCCTGGGCTCCCTAATAACCGATGCAGTTAACCTTTCTGTTCACTCCAACTCAGTTCATATCTTGTTAGTGAAATTGATTTTTTTTCTTTCCTAAGATAATAACTTCATCTGGTATAAAAACTATACATAAATCTGGTTTTCTAAATCCTATTTTTATTTCAAGGACTTCAGGAGCCATGCGTTGTTATGTTCAAATTGAGAAACACTTGTCTGCTCACGGCAATTCTAAAAGGCAGGTTTAAGTACAGCTACTCTGAAATGCAGTTATCACTGTGTGTGTTGTGGGGGACTAAGTGCTGGAACCTAACATGTCATTTCCTTGGTGGAACATTAGTAAAGGATTTTATTTCCTGCAACTAATGATTTAGGAGTAAAATATTAAAAACCATACTGAAAGACACTTCATCATAATGATCTGTGTTCAAAGGCACTTCTCTCCCCTAACTTGGTAGCATCAATGTTATCTAGTAATCTGTATTCCTCAAAGAGAAAGCTCATGGAAGGTAGGGACTGTGTTAGAATGACTATTTGGATCCTTAGGGTACATTATAGAATGATATACAGTGAATACGTAGCATTTCTGTTAGTGTTAGAACTATATTCAATACAAAAGTCTAATTTTTTCTTTTCTTTTTCTTTCTTTTCCTTTGTTCTGGGGCCTTAACCCAGGGCCCTGTGTACACTGAGGCACATCCCCAGCTCCAAACGTCTGATTTTTAATTAGCCATAGTTTTAGGCTAACTGGCCTGCCCGCAGTGCCCAACAGCTGTGAAGTGAGTTTTAACTAGACACTATCCCTACTCCAACAGACATACCCATCTCCGCTATCTAATGATCACCATTTCTACCCAAATCCAGCATCCTAATGGGAGCAGAAGAAATAACGCTAAATGTTTCAGTTTCAAGCCTTTTTGCTCCAATTTTGGACTCCGTCACTATCCAACAGGACCTCTGGTGAATCATTTTTATCACTTGGATCTCACACTAAAGACTGGAGAGGGGAATTGCACTATAGACCTCCAAGAATCTCCCTGGGTCCAGCACCAAACCTGACACAGCCATGAATTAGTGAGGGTGCTAGGGATACAGCAGAATGTTTACCAACACTAGAGGGAGCTACGTTCATGTCATGGCTGGGGTAGTGTAGAGATTGCAAGAAAAAGCATTATTACATGGAAAAATGCCTTGCCAGGGCAACAGAATGCAGAATAAGTAAGGTTCCCCCCATACACACAGCCATGCTGCACAGGCATTCACAAGTGTCAAAGCCCCTTAGGAGCTAACCACACACATACACTCTTCAGCTTCTGTTTTATTTCCATGCAAGTTGGCCTTCAGCTAGTCCTAAAGATGTTTTTCCTATTTGGCTGATTTCTTTCTTTAAAATAACAAAGCTAGGGAGACAGCTCAGCAGCATAAATTTCTGCCTGGCAAGTACAAGGTCCTGAGTTCAATTCTCAGAACATTAAAAAAAAAAAAAAAAAAAAAGTAATCTCTGATGTCCTTGAAAGTTCCCACAGAAGAGAGACCTGTGTGGAATGCTGTACACTGTAGCACACTGTGGCCTGGGAAAGCAGCAAGTTAACCAGCACTGAACCCCTCAGCAGCCAAAGTATCACAGATGCAAGGAATCAACACACTTCTGCAGGGTGGGTGCCAGAAGGCCTTGGAGAATGGCCTCTTGGGCCAGGGAAGAAGCTCACAGCTGAACAGGAATGTCACTAATGACAGGCAATGGGGTCATGGGTGGCACTGGGTAAGAAAACTGTCAAGAGATGAGATAAGGGAATGGAGGATGGGTTAGGGAAGGAATAACCATTTCTAAAGCTACAGCTCATTCTGACATTGCTGACTCCACTCCCCAAAAGAACCGTGGTCTTGAAAATGTTTGACCTAAATCACAGAACAGTGAAATGAAGAATCAGACCCTCTCCCTTGGTATCAGCTGTGTTTTGCTTTGCCCATGGGAACAATGGCATGTTAACCTGACAGAGAGGGCATGAATCATGGACATTACACAATGTGGCCTGTAGGGGAAAGATAAATGCAATCCTGCAAGCTGCTTCTATTTAAATTTCAGAGATTAATGCAACTCAAAAGAGCAACGCTCAGCAGCCGGAAATGGACCACCTACTTTTTGGGACACAGGCTACCTCTGGTAAAAAATAGATTGTAGAGCAACTTGGGAAAGCCATGTTGTGGATGAAGAGAAAAATCTACTAGGAAAACTGCTTTTTCACCTAAAGGGTTGCAAATTCAAATTCCAGAGGTGAGTACAAAGTAAGACTTGCCATACTAAATGCAGCTTGCTCCTGTGCATCCAAGGAGTTGGGATGCTGCACTTCTCCTTAAATCTCCAATTTCCATACTCCAGAAGTATCAAAGCCTAACAAAGAGGACTTTTTTTTTTTTTTTTTTTGGTGGAACCAGGGATTGAACTCAGGCCCCTGCACTTACCA
>PVKA01023884.1:0-34986 GCA_004027165.1 Ctenomys sociabilis
TCCTCCTGCCTCAGCCTCCCGAGTGCTGGGATTACAGGCATGCGCCACCACGCCCGGCTGAGCTCTAGGTTTTTGGGCTAGCTGGCACAGCAGTGTGACCTCAGGCCACTCACTCAAATCTCTATGGGCCTCAGTGTCTTGAAGCATAAAACAGACAAGAGCTTTGTAACCTTTGTGCTTGTTGCTGCTACTACAAGGAAGCAGGAGGACAGAGGGACTTCAGTGTACTTTGAGAAAAGTCAGATCAAGGACAGAATAAAGCTGGGCATGGTGGCGCATGCCTGTAATCCCAGCACTTGGGAGGCCAAGGCAAGAGAATTGTTGTGAGTTCGAGACCAGCCTGAACTACAAAGTGAACTTAAGGCCAGCCTGAACTGCATAGTGAGACCAGAATGACCCTGCCCTACCCTGAGCCATTCCACAGCCTCGGTGACTCCAGCAGAAGCCCAAGAGGCTCAGCTTGGAAAGCCCCAGAAGCTCCTAGGGCCCTGTGCTGACCAGTGGGAGCGCCAGTCCCTCCTGTAGCACACTTTATCCTCTCCTCTCTGTGGAGGAGGAGGTAGACCCAACTGTTCATGTCACATGGACAAACAGAAAAGAGGTTGTATATCCAGGACAAGGGACCAGAAATTTTATACTTGATCATTTTATGCAGGACAGGAATGTTTAGAATCTAAGGGCTTCTCCTTTTTCCCCCTTTGTCTCAACCCCAACTCTGGGACCCCATCTGGCTACCTTTGGGGAGCCAGAAGCAAATTATTTTAAAGAAAATTCCTTGCCCTACAATTTATTTTGAAACCCAAAACACCTGCCAGGCCTTTGCACTAAGCACAATAGCCCAACATCCGAATTTGCTGGTGCTTGGGCTTTTGCCCCACCCCCTTCTTCCCAGAGAAGTCACTAAAAGCAGGAGCTTTGCTGTCTAAATCTCTGAGCCCAAAATAACCATTGTCCAGGAAGGTGGTCCTTTACACTGAACATCATTAAGCACATAACTGTAGCAGGGGCCTGTCTCCTGTGTGCCAGGCTCCTCCCCTGGGGGTTCTGCTACAGCTAACACTATGGAGCAATCTGTTATGCAAGGCTTACTAGGTGACACTAAGTGTACCACCAAACTCCTCTTAGCTAGTTATTCCCCTGCAGAAGGGACATAATATTATCTGTATGAACAGGCATGGTGTGATATCAAGCTTAAAGGGCAAGTAGCAGTTGTAATGAAGCAGTCAATGTGGCATGACTCGTATTTTGGCCAAATAATAGTAATGCACAGCAATTGGGAGCCTCTATATTACTGTGTGAGAGACATTTGCTAATGTATAATGAATAACTATGGGTTAGAGAGCTAGTTTATAATGTAGTTTGTAGGGCTGGCCAAATGGCTCAGTGTACTAAAGTGCCTGCTTAGGCAGGGTTTACAGGGTGTTCAGGGCCTCACTACTAGATCAGACTTGTAGTGATTCTTTTTACAGCCTCCCAAGAGCTGGGATTACAGGTGTGTGCCACCATGCCCAGTCTCTCAACTACTATTTTTATTTTTATCATTATTTTTTTTTTCCAACTACTATCTTTAAAAAAGTTCTGATTAGGCCTGGGAGATGGCTCAGTAGAATAAGCCCTTCCCTGGCACGTGCAAGGGCCTGAGTTCAATCTCCAGTTCCGCAAAAAAAAACAACTTCTGATTATCTACCAGGCATGTTATACCTATCACCTTTCCTCAGTTGTTGCCTTACTTGCTTCAAGTAACTTTCATGAGCAGAAATGATTTGGTATGCTGTTTATGTTGTCTTTGTTTTTATTTTCTGTATTTTAGGGAAGGATCTACAGAATCTCACTACACAGATCAGACTAGTAGTGATCCTTCCTGTTTCTCAGCCTCCCAAGAGCTGGGATTACAGGCATGTGCAACCACACCCAATCTCAATCCCAATCTCAGCCTGCCTCAGGGGTGGGGCTGGCACGGCAGGCCTGGGGATTGAACTAGCTGCTGCACCTACTTGCAGGTACTTTAATCCCCTGAGCTATTTGGCTGTCCCTGTTTATGTTATTTTTGGCTGCCTCCATAGGACAAGGTACCCAAAAACACGCCTGCCCTAGAGCTGGTGCTCAGTAATAATCGTGAAGTGAGGGCATAGATGGAACCTAGATCAGGACTCTGGGGGCAGGGGTAAGAATGGCACTCACAGCTTCGCTGGGTTGGGGGCAGCAGGCATCCACATAGCCCGCTGGACTGGGCAGAGGAAAGTCACAGGCTTCAGCGCAGGTCCAGCAACAGTCCTGTGGCTCTGAGGCACCTTGCTTCCTGCAGGGGGCACTGAAGTCTGTGCAGCAGCCCTGGGCCTAGGAGATGGCAGGGCTCAGAATCTGGGCCAGGCAGCAGGCAGGGACAGCTGAGATTTGCTTTTAGGAGATGGGCAGGAGAATGGTTGACTGGGGACAGGGAAGGACTTACTAGGGTGGATGCAAAAACTGGCAAGGGCAACAGGGGTAAAAGCCTGCAGATGAGGGGGACAATTCATCCAGTTTCCTCCTCCCCAGACCCCACCCTTTATGCACCCCCAAGCCCCTCACCAGGAGACAGTGCCTAGTCAGCAGCACTAGGCCCAGCAGCAACAAATAGATGCCCACAGTGATGAAGACAATGGCAGGGATGGGAAGCAGCAAGGAGGGGCTGCTGACGGGTGCCGGGGGTGGATTCCATGGGCTAGAGGAGGCCTGGATCAGAACAGGAGGAAGGGGTGACAAGGAAGGGCTGCAAAAACAAAGGAACACCAAGGACACTGCGGTGGTGGGCAGGGGGAACCACCAGCCGATGGAGAGGGTCAGTAGGGTGCCTCTGTGACTCACCATCTTATCCCCTCAAACCTGCCTTTTCCCTTGTCCTCCCCATTTCACTACCACTAAGGATTTTTTTGGTCATTTAGAATCTTCTGAGGTTTATTGCTCGGTTTTTCAAAATGCTCTGACTCCACTACCTACCCTGCGCCCGCATTACTGGCTGGTCTGGATACTTGTAACTTGGCCTCTTTCCACAGCAGCTGTCCTGGGCACCCCTGCCTTCTTTACCACCCACCAGTGGCTCAGGATGACTAGAGAAAACATTTCAGTGGCAGGGCCCCCAGTCTAGCGTTGCCTACCACTCCTCTTCTCCACCCTCCAGCCACAAGAAAGCCCTACAGTTCCGCAGATGCTCAGCCCTCTAGCTCCCAGACAGCTGTTGCTGACTAGCTCCTGGACTACTAGATGACTTGGTAAATTCCTTAACATGCAAGAACAATGATCCCCCTCCCCCCAACTCCATTTCCGGCACTGTTTCTCACAGCTCTCGCGAGCTGGGAGGATCTAAGTTCGGCAAAGGCCCCCTTCCCAGGTCAGGACGTGGAGGGGGCTGCTGCAGAGAGGGGAAGCGGACTCACGTCCATGGGGCAGGGCAAGGCCAGCCAGTCCGGGAGCTGCAGGGGAGAGAAGGTCTTGGGCTCAGAGGTTGGGTGGGCCACAGATGGGGTGCCCACTCTCCTCCCACTTTTCGTGGGCTAAGGCCCAGAAATGGCTTTTTTTTTTTTTTTTCTGGTACTAGGGACTGAACTCAGGATCTCGCGTTTGCCAGGCAGGCGTTTATGCTGCTGTGCTACTTCCCCGGCCCAGAAATGGCTTCTGATCCCATTGGGAGAATCAAGGGCGGCGCCTTCACAGGCCCCGGCCCGGCCCTGACCATGTATCGTCGCGGCCCCCACACCTGGATGCCCTCTCTCCTCCAGTCCCGTCACCTGCGCCCTCCGGGCTACCAGGAACTGGGAGACCCCGCGCAGCGCCAGGTCCAAACCGCCTTGGCTACAGCACCGCCCAGAATCTTGGCGCTTCGCGTTGTTGCTAGGGGGACCAGAGCACCGCCCTACGGCGGCCGCCGAGACCCAAATTCCTTCTTCCCGCCTCTTTTCCCGGGCCGCGGATCTTCTGTGACCAGGAGTTTGTCATCGCCGCCTCTTCAGCTTTTCCGCCGCGAAAGAATAGGAGTAGCGAACCCTCTCCATCATCGCCATAGGTCAGATCTTCTCCAGATGCTGGACCTTGGAGAGGTCATCCTCGGGGATAGAGCATCCTCGGGGATAGAGCACCAATTTCCTATGAACTCGCCCAAGTCTCTGAGACTGGCTGAGACCGCCCCTTGATAAGGGTCTCACCCGGACATTGCCAAAATAAAATCTACTTAAGTGTATAGAATTCTCACTGTTTTCCCACTTAGCCTCACTTTTCCAATTTTACTCCTTGTTTATCAGCCTTCATGTAACTTGTCAAAGTGACTTTCTGCCTCCCACATCCGCTGGCTCGTGTTCCTTTTCTGCTTGATACTCTGCAAAGCCTCCAGCTGACTCGGGGATACAGCGGGGCGCGGGGCGCTGGAGCCGACCGTCAGCTTCCGGGCCACCCCAGCCCCACCCACCTCCTATGATTTCATTCACAATTCTGGCCCTAGTAGTCAAGCGCTGCTGTAGGCTCTGGAGCTCTCCAGAAGTCATCCTTCTCGGCCTCCCGTTACTGGCATTGCCCTAATTCCTTGTTCCATCAGTTCTTTCCAGGCTCCATTTAGGTCCGTTTGAGGGGCCCTGAGCCAGAGCCCAGGGGCTCCCAGCTCTGCACCTATGCACATGCTGTTCCCTTTGTCTAGAATGCCTTTCCTCTCTCTTCTTGACATCCTTTCTTCATCCCTGAAGCCTGAGCTCAGAAGTGCTTCAGTGGGGCCATGGAGATAGCTCAGTGGTCTAAAGTGCCTGCTTAGGCAAGCTTAAGTAGGCTCAGGGCACCACAGTTTGATCCTGGCACCACATGCCATGCCAGCCAACACACCCCCACCCCACCCCCCGCGCGCGCCGCCCAGGGTAGAGCCAGCCAAAAAAAAAAAGTGCTTCAATGGGCTGTCACTGTCAACCTCAGAAAAGGGGGCTCTGAGTTCCCGCAGTCCTGAAGAGGCCCTGTGCTTTGCGCACCCAACTTCTCAGCTGTAATGTATTGCTTCCCAGTTAGACAAGTGCTGGGGTCTGGCTTTATTTCTCAGTGTAACCCAAGCTCTAGTCCTTGGCCTTGACTTGGGGATTCTGGCGAACAATATCATTGATTCTGTGACTCAAGTCTTTGTAAATGAAGTATGAATGCTGTCAGCTGACATATCTGGGTGCATCTGTTTGCTTACCCCCTCCCCCATTGAAACCAGGGCCTCAACCATGCATTCCCAGACTCCCCTCCCTCCCCCCAACCGGGGATTGAACTCAGGCCTTGTGCTTGCCAGGGAAGCACTTATTCTACTGAACCATCTCTCCAGCCCTTTGTTGTTTTTGAGACATGGTCTTGCTATATAATTCAGACTGGCCTTGAACTCACCATGTAGCCCATGCTGGCCCTAAATTTATGGCAATCTTTCTGCCTCAGCCTCCGGAGTAGCTGGCAATTGGGATTACAGGTGTGTACCACCACACCCTGCATTCTCCTAGCTTTTGAGGCACTCAGCCTTCCTCTTTCACTCCTAATTCTTTTGGTTCTGCACACAACATGCCTACACACACACATACATGCACACACACATGCATACTCACAGAAACACACCTCCTGCAGAAGCCTCAGATTCCCTGCAACACTGCTGCATCTGCCTTTCCCATGAATGCAGCACTGCTGTGCACCTACCTCTGTCCCCTCACCTAGTATAACTCACCACAGCTGCTTTCCCTAGGTCTTCCTGTTGCTACAAGGGTGACACAGAAACTGCCAGGGTTCTAAGGCCCCATTCCTCCCTCCCAGGGGCCCAGTCACACCCTTTGCCACTTCAAGCCCTCTCAGAGGGTGTTTTGAGCCCAGAAAGCAATAGTCCATCTGTCCCTGTTGTTGATTCTAAAGCAAGGTTAGATTCTCTACTGGGGCCTGTACCCTGGCCTAACAGACCCCTGAGGACCAAGATGAACGCGGTACCCAGCACAGCCCCAGGAAATGCCTCTGGTGACGCATGTTCCTGTCCTTTCTCCAGCCTCTGCCAACAGAGACGTCAGCCTTGGCAAGTGCCCGGATGTGCCTGAGGTCTGCAGTGGTCAGGTTCGCTGCTGCTGGTGTTCTCTTCCTGCCATCAGCTCCTGCATTATGCAAGAGAGTAGACAGCACCCCAGGCCAGCCTGCTGCCAGGCAAGCCAATATGGGGCGGTGTCTGCACACCACTGAGCCATGGCCCTATTTCTATCCAAATCATGCCATTTGCTGACTACCTTTACAACAGCCAGATAACCATTCAGTTGCCCTCTCCCCCAGAGTTCAAAGCTGGAGATGGCAGATACCATTGCTAGTGGTTTGGCACTGCCCCCCTCCCCGCAAAAGGAGAAAAGGATTCCATGGTCCTGAGCAGTGTGGGGTGAGAGGTGGGAGAGAAAAAGAAGCCCCAGAGAGGAAAGAAACCTGGGCGTGCTTGGGCACAAGGAAGGGCACCTGGCAGTTCTGATTGGATCTAATACTTTCAGTCCCTGCCCTTGGACAATACTGTCTCCTAGAGATTAAGAAAAGATTCACCAGGCTCCTTATTATGCTAATGGAAGGCCGGTGTTTTGGTAATTACCCTGAGGGAATAATGATGCTGCACAGAGCCAAGCAGCAAGGATAAAGGAATAAAGGCCTTTTCACAGATCTGTTCTTAGTTAATCCTCACAGCAGAGCTGATGGCAAAGACTCCTTTCCATTTTGTAGGTGGGAAAGCATTAGGTGCAGTTAAAACACGCGTGTGGGTGCGCGTGCTGGCACTTGCTTTAGACCAGGCAAGATCTCATTTGAATTCCAGTTCCGCTGTGGCGGGCCTCTGTGACCTTGGCCAGGCCGAAGGACAGTAGCGGGCCAGGGAAATGGCTCAGTGGAATAAAGAAAGAAAGAAGAAAAAAAAAAAGGACAGTACCGAGCCTGCCTCATCTGGGGAGCTGGATTGCTGTGACAGTTTAGACCTGGCAAGATCTGATTTGAATTCCAGTTCCACTGTGGTGAATGGAGCAAGTGCTGGTGAAGTGTGCGGTGTTAGAACCCTTATAAAAATATAAGAGGTGGGGGGTGTAACTCTAGCATGCACAGGAGCCTGGATTCCTTCCCCAGGACTGCAAAAATAATAAAACAACAAATGAATAACAAAATGAATGGTTGCATAGGAACTGTGTTACTGCCAGTTCCAAAGGTACAGAGGAGCTCAGTCAAGCCATATACAGATTCCTGACTTGTGAATGACAGAGCCAGCTATCAGAGGGACTCAGGGAAGCTCTGAGTTGGCCACTTCGGTCGCAGGGCCAGGCTGTGGGTGAAGAGGGCCTGGATGCCTTGTTGCCCATGTCCATCTCATCTGTAGGACCCCTTGATTCTTCTGGTTGATAGATAAAGGGTGGGACTGGAATTGCTTGGAAAGTACCTAACCTGGGAGAAGTACAAACAAAACTACTGAATAATAAATGCCCTGGCACCCTGGCAGGAATCTCTCTGGAGTGCGGGTAGGGGCAATCGAACCTTTCTCGCCGTATCATATGGGGAACAGGCCACTTCTGGCTGATTATTGATTACTTATTCAAGCCTGCGAGGATATCACTTGAGAGGCTGCGGAGCTGAGGACCAGCACACCACCAGATACAGAGGATGAGCGCGGCAGCGTTGGAACGCAGAAGCCTGAAGCGACAGAACTGGTAAACCAGGTGCAGGGCAGGTTGGTGGGGACGGGGTGGGGGTAAGCACCTCCCTGAGAAGGCCTGGCTGAGGAGAGAAGGACGGTGACAAGACCTCCACACGCTGCCCCTCTCCTGCTGTGGCCCCAAACCTTCGGGCTGCACTCGCAGGCCAGGCCAGGCTGGCGGTGGCTCCCTGTGTGCGCAGTGAGGCCGCAGTACAGAGTGTACATCTATCTCTTTAGATCTTTCGCTTCCTACATCACTCCAGGAGGACCAAGGGCGGACGCATGCGCAGGCACACCCGCTATTCTCCTTCCAATTCTTTCAACACTTCTGATGGCTCCTGGAGGAAGCCCTTGTGGCTGCCAAAGGCCCTTTAACACCTTTCTATCTGTGCTTATCTTATCTTTTTCTTTCTTTTAGTGAACAGACCTCCAGCTCTGACTTTGCAACAGATGACACTATCTTAACTTATCTGTTCATTTGATATCTTTTGTTACTTGTCTGTTTACAAGTGCTATTGCCTTCTATTTTTCTATGCAAAGTTTCCCTTTAGAGTACAAGGTTAGGGCCTGGGAGATAGCTCAGTAGAATAAGTGCTTGCTTGGCAAGCGTAGGGTCTTGAGTTCAATCCCCGGTACTGCAAAAAAAGAGTACAAGGTTGAAAAAAGGCATTTATGGGCCATGCATGGTAGCACACATCTGTAATCCCAGCCCTCGGAAGTCTGAGGCAGGATAGTTGGGAGGTAGAGACCAGCCTGGGCTACAAAGTGAGCTCAAGGCCAGCATGAACTGCACAGAGACTATGAGACCCTATCTGAAAAAGACAACACACACACCAGGCTTTTTTATTATTATTATTATTATTAATTTCACAACAGGCATTTTGAGCTGGTAATGGTGGTGCATGCCTGTAATTCCAGCACTGGGATGGCTGAGGCAGGAGTAAGTTTGAGGGCCAACCTGGGCAAGCCTGGGGGACCACGTCTCAAAATACAAAACAACAAAGCAGGTGTTAGGTTTTTGGCAAGGCTGAGAAGCAGGAGAACAGAGGGAGGGAAAGGCCTTTACTGCCCATGAGAGGATGGATGGCAGGGAGCTGAGGAGGTCTTCTGACCTGAGACGGGAAGGCCAAGATTTTATGGACTTTTGCTAGGGGAGGAGTTTGAGGGAGGGGATTCAGTGACACACAGCGGGCTGACTGGGGGCTCTCGGTGCACGGGAAAGGTATCCGGGACTGGGCTGAGGAAGCCGCCACTGAGGAGATAAGCTGCTGTTTTGGGGATTCAGCCACATTAAATCAGGGCCATGTTAATTTAGCAGTCTGTACTCGGGCCAGAACCTGTCCACAGGTACTCCAAAAGTCAGACTTCTGGGTTCAACACGCAGCTATGCCACTAACAGTACTTCTGTGACCTTGGCAAAGTGATGCCACCTCTACCTCAAACAGTGGACTGTAGTTAATATATGCAAAGGACATAAACTGGCTTCCATAAGTACTAAATGTCACGTAACTATTTGCTGTTATTTGGTGAAATAGGGCAAAACCACAACAAGCAGCAGTTTGGAAAACACTTCTTTGGGTTAGTTCCATCATTTTTTTGGAGATGGTAAGAGGCTAAGCTAGGATCTAGGTAAGTTTCTAAATGCCCAGTGTAACTATCGGTCATTTCTTTTCTTTCTTTCTTTCTTTTTTTTTGCAGAAATGGGGATTGAACTCAGGGCCTTGTGCTTGCCAGGAGAGTGCTTGCTCTACTGAGCCATTTCTCTGGGCCCTTATTGGCCCTTTCTATAATTAATACAACCTCTCAGCCTTGACTCAGTCATCTTCACAGCACATCTAGTATGATCCCATTGTATGCTGAGTCAGTGTGTGTAAGGGTGGTCACATATGAGCGTATGGCAGGGGAGGTAGCTTGGTGATATAAGCACCTGCCTGGCAAGCCCAAGGACCTGGCTTCAGTCCCTGGGACTGCATGCCATGTGCTGGCCCCATGCTGAGTGTGGTAGCACACACCCATGATTGCAGCACTGGGGAGGCTGAGACAGGAGATCACAATGTGCATAGTGAGACCTTGTACCAAATAATCTTAAAAGAAAAAGAAAATGTGGCTGGGAGGTGGTTCAATGGCATAAGTGCCTTCCTGGCACAAAGTTCTGAGTTTGATTTAAAAAAAAACCAAACAAACAAAAACCCAAAACCAAAACCAAAATCAAAACCAAAACATCAGTGTAACTGTGTAGTCTCTTGTATGCCTTTCTCTCTTTTAGCGGTACTGGGGATTGAATTCAGGACCCTGCACTTGCCAGGAAAGCACTTATTCTACTGAGCCATCTCCCCAGCTCCGTTGTGTGTGTGTGTTTTTTTTTTTTGTTTTGTTTTGTTTTTTTTTTGAGACAAGGTCTTGCTACATAGTCCAGACTGCCCTTTAATTTGACAGTCCTCCTGCCTCAGCCTCCTAAATGCTGGAATCATATGTTGATGGGAGAGCGAGAGAATACTTCTCCCAAAGGGGCAGAAATTGGTTCTTGAGCCAGCTGTGGGGCATAGCCCTGTAATTTTGTCCTTTGGGAAGCTGAGGCAGGAGGACTGCAGGCCATGTCTACACACACTCTCTCTCTCTCTCTCTCTCTCACTCTCTCTCTCTCTCTCTCACACACACACACACACACAAGTTCTTGGGTACTGAAACAAATACTTTTAAATATACAAAACACAGATATACATTGAGATACACAGTATATTATTAAAATTATTTAGTTATTAAAATTTCCTGATGGAAAGTGATTAGGAAAAAATTGTAGAGGCTTCTTAGAGGAGCATCGATGAAAGCAGAGCTGACAGACACTACTGTACATGAAGGTTTTCCTACTTGGGTCATTTCCTGCTAGTGCATTGTGAAATAATGACCAGCATCGGCTGGGGGTGGGGTGGGCAAGAAATGCAATCCAGGGACACCCCTCAGCATTGTGATGACATCCCTGGCCTGGGGCGCAGCACAAGCTCAGCATGCTCAAAGCCCTGGGTTCAGTCCCCAGCATCAAAAATGATAAAGTTTGCTTGAGTTGAGCACATAGTGCGCATGCTCGTGCACTTGCGTATGCTCATCTGCATGCGCGTGCACCTATAGAGGCACAGAATAAGAGGCGCTTGCATCCCTCACTGCAAAGACAGTGGGAAAAGCCAGGGGCCAAAAGCAGTTTACCTCTCACCCCTTCTCAGACAAGCTTGTGCACCGTTGGCCTGGCTTGATGAAAGAATTGATGAAACAAAGATATGTAGGCGAGAGTTCAGAAATCCAGTGAAAATTAGGCCTGACTTTTCCTAGCGCGTGGCCTGGGAGCCAGTGCTGAGCAGGACACTCTCCAGACAGGCTGCCTGGTTGCAAATCCCAGGTCAGAGGCATTTGCTGAGCTCCCAGGCTGCCCAGGCGGCTTCCCTTTCATGTCCTCTTATCTCAGCTCTCAGAGTAGCTGGAATTAGTAGTAAGGGTCTTTCCAGCATTCCTGGCTTGACTTGATGGCTTTTAAATAATAATAATAACTATTATTATTATTATTATTATTATTATTATATTAGACAGGGTTTCCTTAAGTTACTAACTTGCCCAGGGTGAGCTCAGACTTGCAATCCTCCTGCCTCCCAGACATTCACCAGTGTGCCAGCTTGTTTTTTTTTTTTTTTTTCCATTTACTAATTTTTGTTTTGATATCAGAGACTGAAAATTGGACAAATGCTCTACCACTAAGCCCTTACTTTCTTTCCTTCTTTTCTTGGGGGTGGGGGTGGGGAACTCCAGGCATGGGACATCAAGCTCAGCTCTACGTATCTTTGATTGTGCATGGAATCGGAATTGAAGTCCATACTCTTCCACCTGGAAATTTCCGTCTTCAGATAATTAGGGCCATTCTGATAGCTCAGTGGACTAAAGTGCCTGCTTAGGCAGAGCGCAACAGCTGGGGGCGTGGACCCCTGGGGCGTGCTGAGATGTGACTGAGACTGGGCGTGATGGCACAGGCCTGTATTCCCAGCGTTCATGAGGCTGCAAACTGGAGGATCACTACGAGTCCCATCTATGAATGAGATCCAGTATCCCCTGTACTAAATGCATAAAAAAATTATTATAATTGCTTTTATTTAATTTTGGTCACTTTAAGATAGTGTTTCACTGTGCAGTTAAGGCTGGACTTGAGCTCATTTTGTGGCCCATTAGTCCAGGCTGGCCTCAAACTCAGAACCTTCCTCCTGCCACAGCCTTTTCCTGAAATTATGGGCCTGCGCCACCACACCTGGCTTTTTTTTTTTTTTTTTTCCAGAACCAGGGATTGAACTCAGGCCCTTACCAGGGAAGTGCTTATTCCACTGAGCCACCTCCCTGGCCCTTTTTTTTAAAATTAGGGTCCCTATATGTTCAGAGTGGCCTTAAAAACTCACTAAGTAGCCCAGCGTAGCCTCACAGTGCTGGGATCACAAGTGTACAGCACCGTGCCTGGCTTTATATTGCCTTTTAAAACAATTACTTCTTAGGCTATTCATATTTTCCCTGGTTACCTTTTACCTTCTTTCTGCTCTGCCCTTGAAATGTAACTGCACATCATTACCAATAAATTCTAATTGGCCAGTTTTCTGATAGATGTTAAAATGTCCCACCCCTTCCCCTAAGGGAAACAAATGATAGGGCACTGGTGTCAAGAAGTTGGCCAATGAGAGGATAGGATAGGCCAACCAATCAAACATAGGCCAATGACCTTCCAACTTCTCCAACTGCCTCCAGGGTGAGCAGCCTCGTGCCCTTGCAGTTTGACACTTTCCTTGCATTCCTTGGGGTTCCTTTCAAAGCCACTAAAGGGATACAGGATGGCAGACCCCGGCTCCCCTACATCTTGCCTGGCCCTTCCTCGCCCTTCTCCCTGGAGTGGCTAGGAGGGGAGGCTTTTCCAAGCAGAGATAAGATAAATGTAAATATATGTGCTTTCAAGGTTTTTCTTTTACTTTTTCATTTTATGATAATAATTTTGCTTTTAAAAAAATGTTTAAAGCTTTAATATTTTCGACAAGTTGAACACATCCTCCTTTCCTTTTCTGAGTTGTGGTTGCTACCCTTCCAGCCTGTCCCTAAGAGGTGAGGCTCAGAGGTCTACAAAGCTGGGAGGGAGCCGGGCATGGTGGCGCACGCCTGTAATCCCAGCACTAGGGAGGCTGAGGCAGGAGGATTGTTGTGAGTTCGAGACCAGCCTGAGCTACAAAGTGAGCTTAAGGACAGCCTGAACTGCATAGTGAGACCCTGTCTCAAAAAGAAAAAAAAAAAAAAAAAAAAAAAAAAAAGCTGGGAGGTGCGGGTGCCTGGGGACATCTGGGTGGCTGCAGAGGAGGCACGGGTAGGTGAAGGGGACGGGGAAGGGTGGTCAGGTGTGAGCTGGATGGGGAGGTGTGAGCCAACTTCAGAAGTACAGCAAAAATTAACAGAAGTCAGAATTTGGTTTAAAACAGAATCAATAAAATAAAACCCAGGTTGTCCAATTGTCGTAGATGAAGGATTTTAA
Organism: Ctenomys sociabilis; assembly: GCA_004027165.1. Taxonomy (NCBI): domain Eukaryota; kingdom Metazoa; phylum Chordata; class Mammalia; order Rodentia; family Ctenomyidae; genus Ctenomys; species Ctenomys sociabilis. The sequence goes on from PVKA01023884.1 coordinate 13,209, forward strand.
AAGTACAATCAGGTAGCCAGACATGTCAGTGCACAGATGCAATCCTATCACCTGGGAGGCTGAAGCAGGAGGAGTGTTATGATTTCAAGGCCAGTCTGGGCTGGATAATGAGTTCAAGATTAGCCTTAACTACATAGAGAGATATTGTCTCAAAATCAATAACTAATAAAACTGTGATAACAATTCAAAAGAGATTAGAGAAGAGGAATGCCCAGTGCTTGAATTGAGTACAGACAAGTGGCCCTCAGAAGGGCTTGGGTCTTTGGGGTAAAAGGGGCCAAGGGTCCTGAAGGATGCTGAGACGAGGAGCTTTCATGGCTCTTTTTTTACCCTCTCTACTCCAGGCAGGCATGGCCCTGCTCTTTGTACTAGGTTGCATCTTCTTCCCAGCGTGCTTTGCTGTCTTCCGTTGGGGCCTGCAGAACCACGCCAGTCTGCAGATGGAGAGGCAGGAGGCAGTTTTGGTGGCATCCAAGTAAGAAGACAAGGGTGAGGGCTGGTGGAGCTGAGGTTATCGTCTTTAACTAGGATTTCTAGTTCCTGGAAGAATTAGTGATGGAACCTCACCAAAAATGTGGCGTGGATGGGGCTGGAGTTGAGCCAAGAGACACCTAGCAGTGCATGGGAGTACGCGCCTGTAATCACAGCTACCCTGGAGGCTGAGGCAGGAAGACCGAGAGTTCAAGGCCAGGCTGGGCAACTTAAGAAGTCCCTGTCTCTAGCCGGGCGTGGTGGTGGCACATGCTTTTAATCCCAGTACTTGGGAGGCTGAGGCAGGAGGATTGTTGTGAGTTTGAGACCAGCCTGAGCTACAAAGGGAGCTTAAGGCCAGCCTGAACTGCATAGTGAGACCCTGTCTCAAAAAGACAAAAAAAAAAAAAAAGAAAAAGTCCCTGTCTCTGAATAAGAAGGCCTGTGGAGGTAGCTCCATGGGGGAGCACCCCTAGGTTTTATCTCCAGTACTAGAAAAGGAGAGCTATGGAGTCTTAATTTAACCTCTGCACTTCAGATTCCCTCTTTTGGAAGTAGACTGAATGGCAGCACTTACTTTGCTTTCCCCCTGGAGGTCTTATGAGGCTCCAGGGAATTAAGGGCTCTAAGGGAAAGGCTTCACATTCCTGCACCAGCACGAGGGGTCAGGCCCTTTGCACAGTGTCACATGCTGCAGGGGTCACAGGCATTTAATGGGGCAGCAGCTGCTGGCTCCAACAAGACCTCCCAGAGACTGTGAGCCCTGTGTTGTCTGTCCTCTTTATATTCATTGTTTTAGGGCTGGTGGAATAGCTCAGCAGACTAAGTGCTTGCTTAGGTAAGCACAGGGCCAGGGATAGAACCCTGGTCCCACATGTTGTACCAGCCCCGCCTTTGGGCACGCTGAGCCAGCGATAGAGTCCAGGCGTGGTGGTGCAGACCTGTAATCCCAGCACTAGAGAGGCAGAAATCAGGAGGATCACTACAAGTCTGGGCTTCTGGGCTTCGTAGTGAGACCCTGCACCAAAACAAACAAACAAAAAACCCACCTTATTTTCATTGTTTTGTTTTTGGCAGTTCTGGGCATCAAACCTAGGGCCTTGAGCATGCTAGGCAGCACGATGCCGCTGGGATCCATCCTCAGCCTCTACCTTCGATTCTTTTTAAAAAGAAATTGAACTTTTATGTGAAGCCTATCAACTGTTGAATACTGGACAATAACTCAGAATAAAATACTACACTACCCAGGAGTGGTGGCCTGCACCTGTAATCCTTATATTTGGGAACCGGGGTGATCTTGAGTTTAAGGCTAAGCAAGGCTACAATCATTGGTTCAAAGGCAGCCTGGATTACATAGAGAGAACCTGTCTCAAAAAGCCCAAAATGGTATCCACTCTGACAGCAAATATACTAAAATTGGAATAATGCAGAGGTTAACAAGACTCCTGAGGAAGGACGACACGTGATTTCGTGAAGTGTCCCTTCCGGTTTAAGAAAGAAACAACAAAAAACAAGCTGGGGATATAGGTCAGGAATAGAGCACTTGCCTAGCATGTGCAAGGTCCTGAGTTCAATTAGCATTCCATGGGGGTCGGGGGAGGAGGGAGGGATAGAGAGACAGAGAGAGCACCTGAGCATGAGAGCGCACATTCTGCTCTGCTGGCAACATCATACCTGTCAAAGAAACCTGTGGGCATAAATATCAGCTCTGTCAAGCTAAAAGTAGATGAGAGTATGCAGAAGGACAAATTTACTAGGGTGTCTAAGTGAATTCCTAGCACACAAAGGAATGAAAACCCGTCTTTATCCACTCTCACTATCCAAGGCAAAACTAGGGTTCCTTGACTAGGTCTGTCCCCTCCCCCTTGGCTTAGTCTTTCCAGGTCAGCAGCTCTTGCATTTTGTTCATCCTTCGCTTTGAAATCCAGCCTTACTGATGTTTGGGTCTCTAACAATTGAACCCAGGGCCTTTGCAACAAGCTATGTCCCAAGCCCCCTTAAAAGTTAACTTTATAAGGGGCTGGGGAGATGGAGCAGTAAAATAAGCACTTCCCTGGCAAGTGCAGGAGTCTGAGTTCAATCCCTGGTTCCGCAAAAAAAAAAAAAATAAATTAAAAAAAAAAAAAAAAAATATATATATATATATATATATATATATATATATATATAATCTTTGTAGGGGCTGGTGAGATAGCTTAGCTGTCTAAAGTGCCTACTTGAGTAAACTCAATTAGGCTCAGGGGACCACAGTTCGATCCCTGGCATATGCCACACCAGACCTACCCTTAAGGCAGGCTGAGCTGGCAAAATAAAACAACAACAACAAAAACTTTATATTTTATTTAGAGACACAGTCTCTTGAAGCTTCCGAGGCTAACCTCAAACTCAGGATCCTCCTGCCTCAGTTTCCCAAGTAGCTGAGGTTACACGTGTGTGCCACTGTGTCTGGCTCAGTTTTTTAAAGTCTCGGGACCGGGGTGGCTCAGTAGAGTAAGCACTTCCTTGGCAATCGCAAGGGTCTGAGTTCAATACTGAGTTCCTAAAAAAAAAAAAAAAAAAGTCTCCTCCTCCTTCTTCTGACTTAGGAACTCACGTATTTTCTTCAATAAAACAAGGTATTTATTACCAGCTGGGAAGATTAAATAAGAACAAGGGTAGACAGGGCGTGGGCGCCTGTAGTGCCAACGCTTGGGAGGCTGAAAACAAGAGTATCACTATGAGTCTGAGTATAGTGAGACCCGGTACACCCTATACTAAATACAGAAAGAAAAAAAAAAAAAAAGAACAAGGGGTAAGGGTGTAGCTGATTGCTGGTCTAGCCAAGTGCACAATTCTGGGTTCATTTCCCAACACACACACACACACACACACACACACACACACACACACACTGACGGAGGGGAGCAATAACAATATAGAATACCTCTCATTGTGCCTGTAAAACAGTATAACTCAGGAAGTTGGGCCCCCTTTTCTTTGAGTGAATCCGGGAGGTGAAGAAACCAGGTCCACAGGGGTCTAACTTCTGCCTGAGTGATTTCTCTGGGTCTTTCCCACAAACGACCACGAGAGGGCAGCACAAAATCGCAAATCTCAGTCTCTTTTGGGGCGGAGAGGGAATGGGGTTTGGATTCTGAAAGACCAGTTGTAAAGTTGGTTGTTGAGGGGCATCTCAGGGCAAACCCGAAGCTCGAGTGACGTTTGCCAGTAGCAGGCCCCGCGTCACGAAGATCCCCACTGGACAGCCGGGTTCAGGACAGAAAGGCGGGGTTCCAGGAAGCGAGGTGAAGGAGAGGCAAAGCTGGGTATGGTGGTGCAGGCCTGTAACCGTAGGAGGCTGAGCGCAGGCGCTTGCAGAGATCTTGTGAAAGAAAGAAAAAGGAGGGCAGGCAGGCAGGCAGGCAGGGATGCGAAGATAGCTCCGGTAGGGCTCGCCCGGCACGTGTAAGGAAGCCCTGGGTTCAGTACCCAGCACAAAGCAGTGGGCAGCGCGACCCAGCGACCCCAGCCCAGCCCTTGGCGGGCGGAGGGGCTGACGCAGCGGACCCCTCAGGCCATTCCCATGCAGAAAGCAGGTGTTCTGTGAAGGGTTAGAGGTGGGGGTAGGAGCTACGAGAGAAAAATGTGCTGGGGATTAGGGGGTGGGAGGTAGGGGGCTCCCAGGGCTCAGGGCGGGCTTTTGGGGCAGTGTCCACATCCTCTTCCAGCCCTTTGTGACCACCCCGACGCCCAGGCCACAGCCCTGGGAGCCTGTCTCAGCACTGTCAGTTAGGGGAACCTGGGACAGCCCTCTCGAGGTTGGGCTGCTGCCCTGTCTGGGGAGCGGGGCTCTCTGGGCTGCAGGGTTAAGGTGTCTCCGCACGTCCACTGCCCCACCATCCCCAGGAAACCATCTTCTCCTCGGGGGTGGGGTCCCAAGTTAAGATTTCACAAGCCACCAAGGGCCACACACTGGGATGCCAGACAGGAGGGAATGATGGGATGGGCGTTTGCAAAGTGCTGACCGGAAAGGAAGGTGGGGGCCAGGGCCCCCTCCCAGCTAGCCAGGGAGCCCCAGGAGAAGAGCCACCCCTCGCGTCCCTATCCCCAACAGGCCTCTGCGCCGCCGCAGCCGCGGTCTCTTTAAGGGCTCCCCCCTCTTTCCCGCTCCCCCATCTCTGTCGCAGCCACCGCTGTGGCTCAGAGCTGCATGGGAGCCGCCGCCGCCGCCGCCGCCGCAGGTCCGGTTTCTCGGTGCCTGATCGGTGCCACCCCCCTTGCCGCCCTACCCCAGCGGGCGCCGCCCCTCCCCCTCCCCTCCCCGGGGGGGCAGGGGGCTGGGCACCGACTCTAAGGCCATGTGCCGCGGCCGTGCCGGGCGGCGGGAGGCGGCGGAGCTCGGTGCCGAGCGCTGAGCGCCCGCCCGGCGGCACCACGGCCCCCCCGCCCGCCCCCTTGGGCCCCCCCGCCTCCCACGTGAGCCCCCACCTGCCGGCGCCCTCCCCTCCCCCTCTGTCCCCCGCTGCCGGTCCTCTCCTAAGTCCTCCCGTCGTCGCCTCCTCTTCCCCGCTCTCGCCGCCTCCTTCCCTCCGCCCTGCCAGCCCCCCAAGTCCCTTCTCGCGCTCTGTCCCTCGGCTCCCTCGTCCCATCCCGTCCCCGCTGGGTCCCCTTTGTGCCCCTTTCTGCCTCTCTCTCTTCTGCCCCCGCTCGGGGCCCCTTCTCCCCAGCTGCCTCCCCGACCCCCGTGGCCCATCAGTCTCCCCGCCGAGTCCGAGCCACCATGCTGACCCCAATGGTGGCTGGGGGGGTGGTGTTCCCCGGACTCTTCCTCCTCTCCAAGAACACGCTCCAGCGGCTGCCCCAGCTGCGCTGGGAGGAGGCCGACGCGGTCATTGTCTCCGCCAGGTAATTCAGCCCTGCCCCTGGGCTCAGCCCCTCTACCCTTCTCGGGCTCAGGGGAGGAAGGGACCCAGGACTTCCCTGAGCTCCAGGGACAGGAGCCCTAGGGAGGCCTCACTGAGTAAGGGTCTCAGGGACCGTGGCTTCTCTCCTGGGGGCCTCACTCACCTTCCCGGGAGACCTCAGCCAAACCCAGCCATCTGGTCTACTCTGTTCAGCCTGCTTTTCTGTCCTTCCTCCCACCCTCCAACACAGCCAGCATGTGACTAAAACATCCCCATAAGAAAGACATGGAGAACTGGCAGGGGCCGAGGGCCAGGGTTATTTGGGGCTAGTGGCTGGGGGACGGTATGTGGGGCGAGCAAGGGTGAACTCTGGTCAGCCCTGGAGTAAGGGCCAGTGTTGGCGTAGGAACTTGTGGGAAAGTGGGAATGTGGCCAGGGAGTTCAGGGTCACTGTGAGTCGGGGCAGAGTGCAGGAGGCATGGAGGCAGAGGCAGCACAATGTCCCTGCCCTCCTGGCCCTGCTGCCCTCCACCCCTCCCCAGAGAGAGGCTCACCTTCAATCACATATCCTCAGCACTGTCACCTCAGGATGACCTCCCTGGTGTCCTCCCAAGAGGGGACAATTTGGTGTCACAATAGAGGGAAGGATGAAGGCTGCAAGGAATGGGGTGACCTGAGGCACAGGACACGGACGCGGGGTGCTGGGGGAATCCCAAGGAAGTCCAGCCCTGGCAGGAGTGGGCAGAGGTGGCCCTGAGGCAGGACCGACCCCAAAGCACAGCGGTTAGGCCAGGGAAGAGGAAGACTGTGGTGTGCACATCCTAGCTTCCGCCACCCCTGCCCTGTCTCCCCAGGCTGGTGTCCTCTGTCCAGGCCATCATGGCCTCCACCGCTGGCTACATCGTCTCCACCTCCTGCAAGCACATCATTGACGACCAGTAAGTGCCTCGTGCCACCCCGGCTCTATCCTGGCAGTCTGCGCTGCGTGCACCCTGCACACTGCAGGTCTTTAGGGACCCCTCAGTGGTCCCCACGCTCCTCACTGGGGCCCAGGGAAGCTCACTTGAATCTTTGCAACTCAACACCCAGGATAAATTTATCCTGTCCTGTCCTCAAAGGTCAGAGCCAGGGGAGCAGAAGTGGGGATAAAAGAGAAACCTCCAAGCGGCTTCTGGTTCGCTTCTGGGCCTCTTGGAGTGTGATGGGCCCTGAGCAGCCTCCTCCTGCTCTTGCATCCCTCAGACCCTGTCTCCAGCCAGTACCCAGCTTGGGCACCCCCAGCATTGTGGCCCAGGGGGAGGTGAAGAGAGCGATGACACAGCCTGGGCCATGAAGGGTCAGGCCGTGGGGGGAGGAGAGGGATGATGTTGGGCCAGAATTTGGCACTGGCAGCTGCTGCAGAGCCTGGTGCTTGCCAAATGGGCCCAGGCCTTAGAGGTGGGGCGGGAGGCGCGCCGAGGAGATGGCTCTGTCCATGGTGCTGACGGCAGCCTGGTGGGAGCGCCCATGGGGTGCCCCTTGCTCTTAACCCCGGCTCTGCTCTTCTATTCTGGCTGGCGTCCCCTGGGCGCCAGGGGATTTGTCTGGATGATCCTGACCAAGAGGCACCCCCTTGCTCTTCTCTGTGGTGTGAGGAATTGGCCTGAGTGTGGCAGACGCCTAGAGTCGCTCTTGGCTTGTTCTGGGCTGAGTTGGACTCTTCAGACCCTGGTGGCTCTTGCCTTCTGCCCCCTTCTGCCTCTGGGTCCAGGCTGAACCCAGCCTCCTTGCATTTCTTGCCCACCTCCTTTCCCAGAGGTCACCTTTCTTGGCTCTACTCCCTCCAGGTCTGTTCTTGTCACTCTGCCTCTCCCTTTAATCCTCAGGTAGGTGAGGAGGATCAGGGTTAATCCAAGGACAGCAGCTGTTCCTGTTTCTGCACACCTAATTGCCCAGTGCCTGGGCTTGGGACGCAGCACCCCACAGGGCAGCTCCAGGCCGGCCCCTCCTGATCGCACTGTGCACTCCCATACATGCCATGTCTGCCAGGCCAGCTCTTGCATCAGTGGGGCACCTCCCTGTATTCCTGCCCTTTGTTTCTGGCCAGCCGCCTCGCCCTCTCTCTCTGTCCCCCATCTCATGGTCTGGAACCACTGTGCCACGGGCTCTCTTCCCCAGTCTCCCTTCCACGGGGCCTGCCTTGTGCTGCCTGCGTGCCCCACCCTGTCCTCGCTGGCCTCCTTTTGGCCTCCTCACAGCTGGCCTCTGCTCCCACCTTGCAGTGTGCCTTCGGCTTGCTTTGCCTGCCTTCCTCTGCCTTTCTGACCTCCCCACTCCAGACTCGCCTCAGGATACAGGATGCCAGGGACATAGCCTTGGTGCTGACTCAAGGAGAAAGATGCAGCGTTGCATATTCCTGCAATTCTCATTTTTGTTTACTCTCAAAGCTCTTTCCCTGTGCTGGGCACCTTTTACTCAGCACTTTCTCCTTAGTGCTCAGCTTTATGTGAAAATTTAAGAGCTTGGGTCACCACCAGGCAGAGAGAGCAGGTCCGGCAGCACCTATCCTCCACCAGAAGGGTCCATTGCAGATGCACCTAGAGTCTTTTAAGGACAGCTGGACCCATCCTAAGTGAGGATTGTGGCTGTGCCCTGGCCGGTTTACCTACCCCCTCATGGTATTTCCTCTCAGGTACAATGGAGATGAAATCCTTGCCTACCTCCAGCGTGTGGTTGAGGAGTCAGTAAGTTTGTCCCATGTAAAGATTCAGATAGCAAGGCAGGGAGATGGCTCAGTAGAATAAGTGCTTCTCTGGCAAGCTCAAGGGTCTGAGTTCAAACCCCGGTTCCACCAAAAAAAAAAAAAAAAAAAAAAAAAAAAGCAGATAGCAGAACAGTGCCTGTGCACAGCACGTGAGTGTGTGTTGCACAGCTACGGGGCCTCTTCTGGTCATGCTCTGCTCTAGTTGTCCTGACCTGAGCCATCTCTGAGCATTGGTATCCTTTCTTTCTCTTCCTCTTCTTCCTCTTCTTCTTCTTCTTCCTCCCCCTCTTTCTCTTCTTTTCTTCCTCCTCCTTCTCTCACTCTATTGTGGGGTGTGGTCAGGGAAGAGAGAAGGGAACACGGTGGATACTGAACCCCAGCACGAGTACTTGCTAAATGTGTTACTGTATGACCTTGGCAAGCGCTCACACTGAACCCTTACATTCTGTCATCTGTAACATGAGACTCGCTTCCCCCTCGGGCTGCTGTGGTCACTCTCAAGGGCTGACTCACACAGTGTCCAGTGCTTCTGGCCCTGCAGCAGCCCACCTGGGAGCTGCCTCTTCCTGTCTCCCTGATCCTTTCCTCTCTGCCCAACAGACACTGGCTGTCCTCTGCCTACACACAATTTGCAGTGCCCTACTTCATCTATGACATCTATGCCATGTTCCTCTGCCACTGGCACAAGCACCAAGTCAAAGGACATGGAGGGGACGACGCGGGCCCCAGAGCAGTGGGCAGCACGTGGGCCGTGGTGCGTGGCTACCTGCACAAGGAGTTCCTCATGGTGCTCCACCACGCTGTCATGGTGCTGGTGTGCTTCCCACTGTCCGTGGTAAGTCCCCTGGAGCTGGTCCTCCACAGTGGCCAGGCCAGTGCCACAGGACCTGGGGTCCCGGTGCACAGCATGAACGTAGCCTGCATGGGTCTGAGCCAGCCTGGCCCAGCTGCAATGTTCCCAGCAGAGGTGTTTGGAGCTGGAGCTGTGAGGCGTCTCTGGCCTTCAGTGTCCTCCCCTAAGGTTGCATCTGCAGTACTGTGGGTGGCACAGAGAGGCAGCACCCCCACCTTTGCCACTGTACCTGTTTCCAGACTTTCAGGGTTAAGCACCTCCCAAAGGGACCCTAGAGAGATGGTGGTGGCGCTCCTCACCTTCCTCTTCTTGCAGGTGTGGCGACAAGGCAAGGGAGATTTCTTTCTAGGCTGCATGTTGATGGCTGAAGTCAGCACCCCATTTGTCTGCCTTGGCAAGATACTTATCCAGGTGAGTGGTGCCCAGGGCGTTGCCAGGGCAGCCACTGAGGGGACTTTCATGTGCTCCTTAGGGCCGGGCATGGGAGGAGCCCTAGGCTGGGGTGGGGCTGGGGGCAGGCACAGCAGGTGGCCACGTACTGTGTGCCTTTGGCCTCCAGCTAGGGGTCAGGGGAGGCCTGCCCTCTGCTGTGTCCCACCCTGCCCTGCTCTATCCACAGTACAAGCAGCAGCACACACTGCTGCACAAAGTGAACGGCGCTCTGATGCTGCTCAGCTTCCTATGCTGCCGGGTTCTGCTCTTTCCCTACCTGTACTGGGCCTATGGGCGGCACGCTGGCCTGCCCCTACTCGCCGTGCCCCTGGCCATCCCAGCCCACGTCAACCTGGGTGCCGCACTGCTCCTCGCCCCCCAGCTCTACTGGTTCTTCCTCATCTGCAGAGGGGCCTGCCGCCTCTTCCGGCCCCGAGGCTCCCGGCCACCCTCTCCCTGTCAGACCCAGGACTGAGGGGGACAGGGACCCTCCCCAGCCGCACCCCCATGGGGACAGGGCTCTGGGGCTGATGGGTGGGGGTTGGGAGCAGGAGGCCCTTGGCCGTGACAGCCCCAAGACTGAAGAATGAACTCAGAAGGGGGAGGAGACAGCTGTCCCAGAGGCTGAGATGTGGCCAGGTGACCAGCTGGAAGATGGGGAGCGGGGTCCCTTCTCCAGGCTCACTTTGTGCTGGAATAGCAAGGAAAGGGAAGGGGCACCCACTGAGGCTGGAGGGCCTGTGGGTAGAGAAGGGAACTCAGGGGACCCAGAGTCAAAGGACATGGGGGTAGCCCTGCTGCTAAGCCCATCCCAGCCCCTCTGCTGCAAGTCCTCTCTGCTCCCTGCCATCTGGGAAGGAGAGGACACCCCAACTCTCTCTGTGGGCCTCACAGGCCTGGCGCCCCCACACCTCCTCTGTGGGGAATCTTATTTATTTTATTTATCTGCCCAAATTTAAATTAATTTTTGGGGTGGGGAGGTGGCTGCTACCTGCCCCTGGCCTTCCCAGTGCTGAGATTCCCGGGGCAGTGGGGGCACCCAGCCCTTCCCCTGCGGCTGCACATCTTGCCCTCGGGCCCTGGCATGTCCCTGGTGCTACAGACCTCCCAAGGCTTCCTCCACTCTGGGGTCAGGGACCCTGGGAGGTGCTTTACAGACTGCTAATAAAGACGATCCGCGTGAACGCCACCAAGGCCATCTTCAACCAGTTCTTCGAGGTCTCAGAGGGAGGAAGTGGGGACCTGGTACGTGGGAAGCAGGGTGACCCCCTCCTCTGGGCAAGGAACAGTCAGCACAGACCAAGTCCAAGGTGTGGATCTTTATTTCTTAGGGGGAGAGAAAGGCAGATCTGGGCCTGCAGGCTTCATCTGTGAGCCTTGCCAGCTCTCTAGGCTCCTTTCTGGCAGCTCCTGAGGGGTGCAGAGTTCAGACAGAAAGTCACACACCATTCCCGAGAATGGGGACCCGGGACTCCCTACCGAGGGCTAGGGCTGGGCGTGGGGTGGGCCTCACAAGTGGGTGCAGAACTGGAAGAGGATGTAGAGGCAGGCCACCACCAGGAGGCCCAGCAGGATGTGATGGAAGAGCCCGGGGCTGGAACCTGCCAGACAGGAAGGGTCAGCAGCTCTTCAGCCCTGGGAGGATGGAGGCTTTTCCTTGGCCTGGCTCACACCATACCTGAGCGGACAAACTCCACAGGTTTCTCTCCAATAAACTGGGCCACAGCCAGGCGGCTGGCTTGGTCTGAGTCCGGGTAATCAAAGAAGTTCGGTCTCCTTATGAAGCGTGGAGATGCTGCTCCTGGGGCCAGCACGTCCCTGCACACTGGCCTGGACACTAGGGCCCAAAGCAAAGTGGGCAGGGGCCAAGCTGACTCCCCCGGCCCCACCCCAATAGGCAGAGGCAGACTCAAGATCCTGTAGGCTGTGTTCCCTGGTCAGCCCAGGTCCCAAGGCCAGTGCTGCCTGGGGTAGGCAGGAAGGGAAGAGGGTGCTGGGCTCATGTGGATGGGGCAGCGTCCCGGATCCCACTCTTTTCTTCCCACTGCTCCTGAGTCAACTTCTCACCTGTTTCTGTGGCCTGCAGCCCGGCGAGCCACACACACACAGCCTCTCCCTGACCCAGCCTCATGACCCCTCTGTCCCTACTATGGGGTGGCGGGGCTCTGTGATGTCACACCCCTGAGCCATTCTAATGGCACACTCTAAGGTCGCAGGAGAAAGCTCTGCGAACTGGGGCCCTTCTGCGCCACGCCGGGAAGCCGCAGAGAGGTGGAGCCCGCAGCACCTTTCCCCCTTTTCCGTTTGCAAAGCTGAGAGCCGCTCAGTGGCACAGGGCTTGCCTACCAAGGTACGGGTTAAACCTCCTAAACCACAACTAAGTAAAAATATGCAATAGCGGCTCAAGGGTTTATAAATAGAAGGGGCTTGGGAGATTTTGCAGAAAGCAGAGTATGTATGAAAAGCTGCATTTGAGTGGCAGGCACACTTTGGGGTTGGGGTGGGAGAGAGGGGTTACACACTCGACGTGTCCCTTGCTTGTATCAACCGCAGGTAGCACCTTCTGAGCACTTTTGAATATGGTAAGTACTTTGCACGCGGCAACTCACGAGGTTGGTTCTGCCCCTCATTATAGAGAAACTGAACCAAGACACAGAGGAGGAAAGGGATGTGGACAACGACTTCCCAAGGGTGTGTGCGTGCGTGCCTCCATCGGGATCCCCTTGCACGGCGTCGCTAAATTCAGGAGTACCGGGGTCTCCCCCATCCATCCCCACGCTGTTCCAGCGCTCAGCTCAGCTGGGATGCTCCCGCGGATGCAGACTGCGCGAAGTGGCGAGCTTCTCCCACCAGGGGGCAGCAGCGCGCAGGCCTAGCGACCTTGCCTCCTCCGGCCCCGGGAAGCGCAGCCGGCGCCTCCGCCCGCTCCCGCCACTCTGCACAGGTGGCGTCTGTGCCACGAAAACGGATCCCGAGGGACTGGCAGTGTGCGGGGGCAGTAGTTCGAGGAATTTCCCCGGCCCGCTCTGCACAGAATCTCTCAGGCTCTCCTCGCCGTGTCTCGACCCTCCGTGGTGGCCGCGGGACGCCCTCGCCTCTGCCGGCTCCTTCAGCCATCTCCACCCTAGTGGCCCCATTGCGGCTGGGAAGAGTCAGCTCCCCTCTGATTGGCAGATAAGCCTGTCTGTCACAGACGCGGTCCAGCCCAGCCCAGCCAAGGACACTTCAGGGTCTCCTTGGGCTTACTACGCGTCGCCTGGGCCGCGAATTTGTTCCCAAGCCAGGCGGGGACTGCTGGCTCCTCCCGCCTTGGGTCTCTGTCTCTTCTGCCCTGGGGACCCTGAAGCGCTGCAATCCTAAAAGATACTTGGCTGTGATCAGCTTCAATTTCGCAACTAGAAAAAAGCCCCAGAGGAAAAACTGAGGGAAAGTCACATGGATGGTGCAGAGGAGGCTCCTCGGGGTCTGGCTCTTGCGGGCTACTTTGTCCTTACGTAGCCCTTCCGGAGGGAGACAACCTGCCCAAAGTTCCCACCTCGGACCCCAGGGGGCTCTGCTCAGGGTGCTGGGAGAAGGGTCCAGAGCCCACAGGGCCGAGGTTGAGCTTTTAGCTTCCTCAATTGCCTCAAGAATACCGCTCCTCTCTCTATTGGATAAAGCCCTCTCAGCCAAGCAGTAAGTTAGTCGATCCACCATCGAATGAATGTATGGAGCTCCCGCTGCGTGCCAGGCTGCCTTGTGTTTATGGCGCAGATAGGAATCACCAAGACATGGCTTCTCAGGGAACCACAGGAGAGAGAATCGGGGTACACACTGTTCTAGTGTGGACAGACAATTCCTACAGGAAATTGCTGTCTCCGCTCCCCTGCCTTCAAGGTCTGTTTGATCTTGTTTTGTTGTGATTATCTTCTGTCTTTCTTCTTTTTCTTTCCTTCTGACACAGGCTCTCACTACGTTGTTCAAGCCAGCCTTGAACTCACTAAGTAGCCCAAGCTGGCCTTGATTTCACAGCAATCCGCCTGCCTCAGCCTCCCAAGTGCTGGGGTTACAGGTAGGCAACACCCCATCAGTCTGACCTTTAATGTATTCTTCAGTCTCTTTTTACACTGTTACACTGTTTCATCCTCACCACTCCACTGACAGGACCTAAGTCAACCCACAATCGCCTCACTTGCCAAACCTTAGATCATTTTCACCATCTCTCGGAGGGGCACTCCGTCCCTGGTCCCAGCCCAGGAGCCACGCTTGACCATTTTCAGAGTCCCACTCTTGCCAGCTCAGCCTCGGGGTCCTCTCTCTGCTATGTATATTCCCTCTCCCTAGGTGATCTCATCAGTCTCATGGCTTTAAATATCATCCATATACTGGTGACTCACAGATGTATATTTCCAGCCCAGACCTCTCACTGGAGCTCCGACTCCTATATCCAACTTCCTGCTTGATATCTCTTTGTGTCCAAAAAACCATCTCCAGTGCATTAGATAACGAACAAGGCTCTTGATTCCACCCCAAACCTACCTCCTCGCCAGTCTTTTCAGCCCCACACAAGGTCCCAGCAGCCCTCCAGGTGTTCTGATCCAGAGGGATATTTCAGACTCCTCCCTCTTGCTTACCCAAGCCCCTAAGGAAGACTGTGGTTTGATTCCCAACAGAACTCTCCAGCTTGCTGACCTCCTTCCCCCTGGGGCTTCCCTCCTGGCAAGGCTGGCCTTGCTTCATTTGGCTCATTGGAGCAACCTGTGGACTAGCTCAGCTGTGTTTATTCCTGCTGCTGGGATCTGTCCTCCTTCCGCCACCAGCACCAAATGAAACACATGGAGCCTTGCTGGCTGTGCTCCCATGGCTCGAGGGGTGAATTCTGAATGTCTCCTTAACCTATGAGACTCTTGGAGGCCAGACCTGCTCACCGCCCACCACCATCAGCCTGACTCTCACTGTCCCCTCCTCTGTATACTCCAGCCCAGGGCCCTCTGCTTGCTCTACAAACCTCCTAGGCTCTTGACCACCTCCAGCCTGTGCAGCCCTCTGCTTCCAGCACTGCAGACTTCGTCACCTCCCGGTCCTCTTGCAGGGGTTACTGGAGGCCGTGCTGCCCTGGGACAGGAGGCCTCTGGAAATACATGATACAGGGGGTTCATGGCATGGCCCTAGCAGCTCAGAACAAGCTAGGGCCCAAGCTGCTCATGTTTTCCTGGATACTGAGAGGAGACACAAAGGAGGAGATAGGAGTGTGAGCTTTTTGGCCAGGCAGCTGCCCCCATGTCCAGGCAAAAACACAGCAGAAGCTCTTGACAGCGTGTGTGTGTGTGTGTGTGTGTGTGGTGTGTGGCAGGAGTCAAACTCAGGATCTTGTGCTTGCTGAGCTACATTGCCGACACTAGACAGCCTCTTTCAACTCCTTTCTTACCCTTTACTTTAATTAATTAATTAGTTAATTAATTAATTTAGTCTTTTTTTTTGACACAGGGTCTCACTTCACTGTGCAGTTCAGGCTGGCCTCAAACTCACTTTGTAGCTCAGGCTACAACAATCCTCCTGCTTCAGCTTCCCAAGTGCTGGGATTATAGGCATATACCACCAGGCCTGGCTACCTTTACTTTATTATTATTATTATTATTATTATTATTTTGTCTTTTTGAGACAGGGTCTCACTGTGCAGTTCAGGCTGGCCTTAAGCTCACTTTGTAGCTCAGGCTGGTCTCGAACTCACAACAATCCTCCTGCCTCAGCCTCCCTACTGCTGGGATTACAGGCAGGCGCCACCCCACCCGGCTTACTACCTTTACTTTAAAAAAAATGCATTACTGAGGTTGGGAGTGTATCTCAGCAGTAGAGAATGGGTGTAATCCTGGCAAGGCCCTTGGTTTAACCTCTAGCACACATACTAACAAAATATACACATACATATGTAGATAATTTTACTATATATATGTTTTAATGTATTCTTTGGAATAAGTAACAGCATAACATTTAAAAGGCTCAAAACTCTTACACTGAAAACTCTTGCTTATTCCTGCCTTTCCTGCCCCTTAGCAACCTCCTCGGAAGTCTCCATAGTTACCCATTTCTTATGTGGCCTTCTGGAAATAATTTATGCACAAATAAACATATAAGCTTCTGCCCTCCTGGCTCAGGCGGCAGCATTTACACATCCTGCTCTGCGCCTTCTTTTTTTTTTAAGTTAAAATGAGATTGTGAGGATGGTTACGATGGTCTACATGTACATGAGGAACCTCCTTTTGTGGCTGCATACTATTTCACCATAGGCAGTCACACTGTGGCTGACTTAAAGAATATCCTCACAGCTGGATGTTCAGCTGCTCCCACCTTTGAGCATGTGCTGCATAAACAATCTTGAATTCCACTACACAAGGCTGTGCTCACCTGTAATTCCAGCATGTGTGAGAGAGAATAGAGAGCTAGTTCAAGGCTGGTCTGGGCTATGTAGTGAGACCCTGCATCAAAAATATGATTAAATAAAACAAAGTTAACACCATTTTTTTGTGCGTGTGTGCTAGAGACAGGACTTATTACTGTGCGCATGCTAAGCACCGTCTCTACTATTGAGCTACACTCCTGGCCCGTCGTCGTTTACACTTGGGGAGTGTTGAGCCTATTCCAGCTGTTACATTTTTCTCTGTCCCAGGATTTAGTGAGGTCCAGCTAGTACCAGCCCAGTTTGGGGCCCTAGGGACTCAGAGATGAATCAGCCCCTCTCTCTGCGGGTGACTCCTGGGCTACAGAAATGTAAACAAGCACAGAAGGGGACACGGTGAGGCAGAGGTGAGTCTGAACTCGGGTGCTCCAGGGAGATCTGAGGAGCCCAGCGGGGTGCCCAGGAGGGAGGGTTCAGCCATCGAAGTGTCACCTGCAGGCTGGCAGGGGAGCAGTTGAGGACAGCAGTGTGAGGACTTTGTCTTTCTGTTTGGTCAGTTTGGGGGTGAATAAGATGGGGGCTCAAAGGCTGGGCAGGTGTGAGGCAGGGAGAGGGCAGGCTGGGTGTCAGTGCTTCTTCTGCTGACCTCTGGGGCATTCAGGGCCGGCTCGGACGCCCATCCCTACCCTAGAACCAGGGAACTGAAGAAGGCAGGGGTTTGGGTGAAGAAGGATAGATTCCCAAAGGAGCCGTCATCCCTGAGGTGCTGACCCTGGCCTTAGGGGGTGGATGCATCAGGAGGAGATGTCCGGAAGCCAAAGGGAGGAGGCAGAAGGAAGCCACAGCCCTGGGCCTCGCCTTCTCAGACTGTGGCTCTCCAGTCAGGCTAGGGGACCCTAGATACCAGGGGAACCTGCCCCCTCCCCACACTCCCCTAGGTCACTGAGGCTCTCCAAGTCCCGCCCCCACGGCCACGGAAGGGGACCGGCGCGCTTGCTTTTGTCGCACGCTCTGCGGGGGAGGGGAGCGAAAGGGGGGGGGGTGAGCCAGCGTTGTCATGGCAACTAGGCTGGTGGTCGGGGGCCCAGACCCTGGAGAGAAGAGAGGAGAGAGGAAGGAGGACTGCGGGCTGTGGATCCGCGGCCGGCGGGGGCGGGGAAGGGAGGGTCGGTCTCCGGGGAGGAGTTGGGAAAACACCGGGTAATTCTCGCGGCCGATTATTCCTGGTGGCGCAGGGAGCCCGCGCGCTGGCGCGTGCGTGTGTGCGAAGTTCTCAGGTGCGTGTGCCCTCTCTGCGACTGTGTATCATGCGTGTGAGCTCGCACACGTGTGAACGCAGGAGTGCCGGGGCGAGACGGATGTGCCGGCCCGCGTGCACACGAGTGTGCGCCAGCCCGCGCGCCCGTGCGTGTGTGTGAGCGCGGGCACTCGTGTCCGTGTGCGCCCTCGCGTGCGCTCCCGAGTGTGCCGGGCGGGCGCGTGGCGAGTGTGAGCGCCAAGCCCGCCCCGCGCCGCTGCATCCTCGCCTCCACTCGCTCCCCCTCCTCCCGCGCTTTCCCGGTCTCCTCGGCGCGGCTCGCCCGGCGGACGCGGCTGTCCTCGCTGGCCACCCTGGGAACCGCCTGCCGCCGTCGCCCAGCGCCGGGCACCTGTTGGAGGCTCAGAGACAGGTGCGGGGGGCTGGGCGCCGGGGCGTGGGCCGAGGGCCAGCGCTAGCCTGTGTGCTCTCTGGGGGTGTAGTCTCTCCTCCGCTGCCTTCCAGGCTCCCCCGGGAGCCCCGCTCAAGAGCAGACATCTGAGGCAGGGGTCCCCACTTTCTGCTGCCGGGTGGGGCACCGGGCACCAGGCAGGCAGCAGAGCCGAGGCTGAGTGGTCAGCGGGAGGTGGTAGCCTAGCGGATGGACGCCACCCCGACCACAGCAGCTGCTGGCAGAGCTAGGACCTCTGCTGCGGCCGGCCGTGGGGTACGGTGGGGGGTGGCCTGGAGACCAGGGGAGCCAGGGGAAGGGTGACAAAGGGACAAGCCAGTCCACATCACTGAGCAGGACGCAGGGGGAGCTGGGACCTATTGGGAATGGCTTGGGGACCCCGCGCCCCTGAAGCCAGGCTCTAGTCTGGAGGGCTGTGACCTCCCGTCTTCTCACCCATCAGCGGGGGCTGCCCTTTCTGGATGCCTGGGAGTGGAGGCCAGGGAGGGCTCCCAGCCAGCCCGCCGGCCACCAGCCCAGAGAGTCGCTGCTCTAGCTCTCACATCCCCTCCCCCGCCAGGGTGCTGCATGAGGGGCCGCAGGGGCGATCGCATGACCACCAACATCCAGGAGCACATGGCCATCAACGTGTGCCCCGGGCCCATCCGGCCCATCCGCCAGATCTCTGACTACTTCCCTCGCCTGGGACCAGGACCCGAAGGAGGTGGCCGGGGATATGGAGAGGCCCCGGCCCACCTGGCCCCCCTGGCTCTGGCCCCTCCTGCGGCCCTTCTTGGGCCCAGTACACCTGAGGATGGGACTGAAGTGGACAGCTACGACTCAGATGACACCAGTGAGTTGGGGGGGCCCTTGGCTTGTGACCCTGCTGGGTGTGCATGAGAGGAAGGGAGGAGGGATGAGGGATGAGGGGCAGCCGGTACAGCTGCGGCCCGGGTGGAGATTACAGCTTCAGTGAGGCTCGATAGTCAATATTTCTGCTGAGACACTCCACCACCCACACAGCCCCAGTCGCGGTTGAGACGGACCCAGACCGCACGCACATGCCTACTCAGTCGCATTCGCTGCGGGGCGACAGAGATGTGGCCACTGAGCTGTGTCACACACACCTGTCACCTCTCCCCTCTTCTACAGCTGCCCTGGGCATGTTGGAGTTCGACCTTCTCTATGACCAGGCCTCCTGCACCCTGCGCTGCAGTATCCTCAGGGCCAAGGTGGGCCAAGTGTGGGCACCCATCTCCCACAGTCAGTGGGGTTGCATCCTCCCTTCCCCCTCCAGGGCAGACCTAACCCCCCCCCCCCCACTGCACCAAGTGTTCAGCACCGAGCTCTGCAGAGGGAGGGGGAGGGGCTGGAGCCCACAACTCTTTTCCCTCTCTGCCTTCCAGGGCCTCAAGCCCATGGACTTCAATGGCCTTGCCGACCCCTACGTCAAGTTGCACCTGCTGCCTGGCGCCTGCAAGGTAATAGCTCTTCTCACCGTAGCTGCCTGGCCAAGTGTGTGGGTCCCTCCCAGTTTTCTGTCCACAACCTGTCCATGAATGTCTGGGGGATGTGGATCAGAACCCCTTTCTCTACATTTCAGGCCAATAAATTAAAAACTAAGACTCAGAGGAATACACTGAATCCTGTGTGGAATGAGGACCTGACATACAGTGGGATCACGGATGAAGACATCACTCACAAGGTGCTCAGGTGAGGGGTGCCCTCCTTGCTGCCCAAGCCCCCAGCCAGCTGTGACTGTAACCTTCTTTGGTTGGCTGATCTTATGTTCTACTAAGCCCCAACCTCACTGATGACATGTAGGTACATCCAGTGGCCTCCACAAAACCCAAAATACTTCTCTGGCATTGCTGCCATCTGCAGCATCTCCAGAACAGGTCACCACTCTCTCATAGTCGGGTCCACAGCACCTGGCCTTTGCCCCATGTCTCTTCCTCCCCACCAGCCCAAGTCTTACAGCTCTGACCTCCTCCAGGAAGCCTTGGGCTGTGGAGATTCCTTCTCAGAGGTCCTGACTACAGGCAGCCCTGTGTACCTTAGGTCCATCTGCCCTGTCCCTAAAACCCCAGCCAGAGTAGTTTTCAGGTCCGAGGAACTTGCTGTCATCCCAGGAAATGATGTGGGGACAGTGTCCCTTAGGGCTATGGGGCACAAAACCCTTGCTCAGAACTTTTTGTTCTCAGCCACAGGAAGGCACAGAGGGTCAACCTAGGAAAGGGGCATGGCCAGGGCTGCTGTGCAGTGATCACCCTGGGTGTGGGGGACAGAGGCTAAAACCAGTGAGGCTGGCCCTGTGTCCCAGAAAGAGGAGGAGGTGTAAAGGCCGTCACTGAACCTTTGCTAGTGTTTTCCTGTTTCTTGTGATGGCTTTGGGAGGGGAACACTGCAGATGGGAACTGGTTAGGTGACTTGCCCAAGACCACGCGGCTGCTGGCAAGTGACAGGGTTGGGACTGCGACTGCTAACCCGCCACAGCTGCTCAACACAGCAGCCGAGGCGCAGGGTTGTAGTCTAACTGCTGCACTGATGGGTGCCTGGCCAAGTGGACCCACACTGGCGAGGACCAACCTCCTCAAGCTTCTTACAGCCTGCGCTTGAGGACACAGTCTCAGGGGTAAAGGCTCAAGTTTCACCCATTTTATAGATGAGATGGAGAGTGGGGGCAAACTGGTCCCCCAGACCCCTCACCCTGCCGTTCCCCAGCAGGATCTCTGTCTGTGATGAGGACAAGCTGAGCCACAATGAGTTTATTGGAGAGATCCGCGTGCCTCTCCGCCGCCTCAAGCCTTCACAGAAGAAGCATTTTAACATCTGCCTCGAGCGCCAGGTCCCGGTCCGTGTGGGAACTGCTAGGATGCCGAGGGGGGGAGGGGGGCAGGGGGGCAGGGGGGCAGAGGCTGGGGGAGGTCAGGCTGCTGGAACTTTCTCTGTCCTCCTAGCTGGCATCACCCTCCTCCATGTCTGCAGCGCTGCGGGGCATCTCCTGCTACCTGAAGGAGGTGAGACACCTCAAGGGACCATGGCTGGCTGAGAGGTAGTGGCGGGCCCAGGCTGACCAGTGTCTATCCCCGCAGCTAGAGCAGGCTGAGCAGGGGCCTGGACTCCTGGAAGAACGTGGGCGCATCCTGCTGAGCCTCAGCTACAGCTCTCGGCGCAGGGGGCTGCTGGTGGGCATCGTCCGCTGCGCCCACCTGGCAGCCATGGATGTCAACGGCTATTCTGACCCTTATGTGAAGACGTAAGATCTCACTGTGAGACACATACTGTCCTCCCCATGCCAGCCTGACCCACTGTGCTAGCCCTTTGAGGCCTAGTTGCCTTTTAACTGCCTGGCTCACTCCACCCAGGTACCTACGACCAGATGTGGACAAGAAATCCAAGCATAAAACATGTGTGAAGAAGAAGACTCTAAACCCAGAATTTAACGAGGTAAAATATGGCCGACTAGGAACAGTGGGGTGGGGACGGGCGTAGGCCAGAGGGCCTCATGGTAGGTGTGGCTCCTCTCACCCTCAGGAATTTTTCTATGAGATAGAGCTCTCCACCCTGGCTACCAAGACTCTAGAAGTCACCGTTTGGGACTATGACATTGGCAAATCCAATGACTTCATAGGTGAGGCTTGGGGCCCAGTTGGGTGGTGCTGAGGGCTGCCGAGTAAGGAGCTGGGCCCTGACCACTGTCACCCGGGCTGCTCGCCAGGTGGTGTGTCTCTGGGGCCAGGTGCCCGAGGAGAGGGGCGAAAGCACTGGAGTGACTGTCTGCAGCAGCCAGATGCGGCTCTGGAGCGCTGGCACACCCTGACCAGCGAGCTGCCCCCTGCAGCCGGGGCGCTCCCCTTGGCCTGAGACCGGCAGCTGCCTGTCAGGCCCCCGGGCAGGGCCCAGTACCCAACCTTCGCACGAGTGTGTTGCACGTTTACATGGGGCAGGAGGCCCTGCCCTGCACTACCTGTCTTACTTTTGTGAGTGTCTCCGTGACCGTGGGTCTGTCTTCTTGTGAGGGACGTGGAGATCTGTAATCACATATGCAAATTCCTCTTGCCTGACTTGCTGTTACCTGCAAATATGCAAAATCCCCTCCGCACCCCCTCAAGGAGTGCTGTCCCCAGGTCCCTGGTGGCCCTCTGCGCCTCTCCAAGCTGCCCGGCCCCTCACCCACAGGGAGGAGGTCGGATTAGGAGAGGCTCGGAAGAGAATGTTTCCAGACAGACAAACAAGAGCTACTCCTTTAATACAGAAGTTTCATTTAAAAAGTCCTAGCCCTGTACAGCTGCCCTTTTAAAAGGGTGGCCACCATGGGTGCCTGCTACT